>CM050169.1:63036693-63329193 GCA_027410445.1 Discoglossus pictus
GGAGCATGGTCTCCGTGACCAGGCAGGGCGTGCCTTTGGGGGATGAATATTCACGGAGCCCCTGCTATTTAATCCAGCAGTGGGGGCTCCAATGTTACAGTCCCCCAGTATCATCCGCCGCCTTAGTCATGCACGGATGACCCGAGTCGGGGATCTCTTGGAATACGGGCGTTCTGATTGGGTGTCACCCCAGGAGCTTGCGCTCCGTTTGGGATATGTGACGCCCAAAGTCTCAGGGCGCTTGCTCCAGGAGATTAGGGATGCCATCTCCCCCGACTCGCGCACCTTCCTTCGCGGGGCTTTGCAGGCCGGAGTGCCACATGCACCTTTCAACACCCCTGCTCCGGCTGTTTGCATTGGACACAAGCCCCGTGTTTCCTCTCAGGCTCCTCCTGTCCCCAACCTCTCGAAGTTGAGGGACATACCCTCGGCATGCTTTCGCGGCATGCCGAGGAAGAGCTTATATTCTCTCGTGCTCCATACAGTGCACTTCCTTGCCCTCGTGACCCGTCCCGATACCATCTGGAGGCGGGTCCTACCAGCTGACGAGGGCAAGAGGCCCCGGTGGAGGGAACTTTATTCTGATTTAGTTCCACGACCCACCGGGGACTTGAGTTGGAGAGTGCTCCATGGTGCACTGAGCACGGGAGAGTACTTAGCTAAATTCACGGACTCTCCCTCCACTTGTCCATTCTGTGGTAAGGGAGAGTCCGTGTATCATATTTATTTTAGTTGCGCCAGACTGCAGCCCCTCTTGTCACTCTTGAGGGGCCTCCTCCTGCAGTTCTGGCTGCAGTTCTCCCCTCACATTTTTATTTTTGGGCGCCCAGTGTCCCGGGGCAATAAGGCCAGGGACCTCCTCGTCAACCTGCTCCTGGCATTAGCCAAATTGGCTATATATAAGTCCAGGAAGCAGTGTTTGATAGGGGGGGTTCCCTTGTCACCTGAGGCCATGTTCCGGGTGCTGGTGCGCTCCCGTATCCGGGCAGAATACCACCTGGCTTTGTCCACTGGGGGAATGGATGAGTTTGTCTCCCAGTGGGCTTTAGATGGTGTGCTCTGCTCGGTATCCCACCATCCGGTTTCTTTATCTCTCAACCTCCTAAAATGATTTTTCTTTAGTTTACAGAACAGTTTTTCTCATGATTTTAAAATACACTGTGCCACGTTCAACCAATCCAATCTATTTGGGGTACCAACAGTCCACATTTAAAAAAAAAAAGACAGGCAGAGGCAGGACACCCCACAGAGGCCGTCGTGGTTGTGGTGCTGTGATTCCCTTTGGCCCTACAATAATGCCCAGTGTTCAGAGGCCAGTTACCCTGAATTTGAAAAGTTCAGAGGACGTAGTTGACTGGCTAACACAGGACACCCAATCTTCTACAGCTTCCGCTTGGAACATTGACGCACCATCCTCCTCCAGCTTAGCTTCGGGCACCTCTCAATTTACCACTCACCCGCCTGCCGCCACCACCAACACTAGTACCACTTCTTCAGTCAGAGGAGTTATTTACACATCAGTTTTAAGAAATGAGTGATGCGCAACCATTATTGCCAGAGGATGTAGATAACAGGGATATGTCTCAGTCAGGCAGCATTACACACATGTACGTACGATGTGATGATGATGATGATGTCCCCGCTGCTGGTCCTTTGCTCAGTTGTCATATACAAGTGAGGCGGGTGATGATGATGACGATGCGTCCGTGGATGTCACGTGGGTGCCCGCTAGAAGATAAGAAGAACAAGGGGAAAGATCAGATGGGGAGAAAGAGAGGAGGAGGAGACGAGTTGGAAGCAGAGGGAAGTCATCGCAACGAGCTAGTGGCACAGTCAGACAGCATGCATCAGCACCTGGGGTCAGCCAGACAGCACGCCAATCAACGCATGCTGTTGCCACCACCAGAATGCCGTCACCGCCGAGCTCAGCAGTGTGGCATTTTTTTTGTGTGTCTGCCTCTGACAACAGCGATGCCATTTGCAACCTGTGCCAAAAGAAACTGAGTCGTGGGAAGTCCAACACCCACCTAGGTACAACTGCTTTGCGAAGGCACATGATGTTACATCACAAACGCCAATGGGATCAACACATGAGTACAAGCAGCACACAAACTCAAAGCCGCCATCCTCCTCCTGGTCCAGCATCTTCATCCACGTCAACCACTGCTGTCCACCTTGCCCCCTCTCAACTATCCACCACTCCGTCTCTCGCCTCTTGCTGTTCCTGCTCATCTCCCCACAGTCAGGTGTCTGTCAAGGGCATGTTTGAGCGTAAGAAGCCAATGCCACAAAGTCACCCAATTGCCCGGCGTCTGACAGCTGGCTTGTCTGAACTCTTGGCCCGCCAGCTTTTACCATACAAGCTGGTGGAGTCTGAGGCGTTCAAAAAGTTTTTAGCGATTGGGATACCGCAGTGGAAGGTACCCGGACGAAATTTCTTTGCCCAAAAGGCAATCCCCAACCTGTACTCGATTGTGCAAAAGGAAGTAATGGCATCTCTGGCACACAGTGTTGGGGCAAGGGTCCATCTGACCACGGATACCTGGTCTGCAAAGCATGGTCAGGGCAGGTATATCACCCACACTGCGCATTGGGCAAACCTGGTTTTAATTTGGGGTTTTCCAACTATTAGCTATGTGTATTTTTTCGTTCAAAAAATATTTTATTAGGTCAGGAAATATATCATATTCAAACAACCATTTCCATGTTACATATATATCCATACATGTTGATACATCACTGAGTTACCTTATCTCTATTAATACTCAGTTTAACCCTTTCCATTCCATAATCTTGGAGCTTATACCATATCCAGGGCTAGTATGTTATCTGGATTTGGTTGTACCTGTAGCCTAAAAATATATTTTTTTTTACTTCAGTTATTAATATAGCTTTAATTCAGTTTGTTTTAAGTTGATTCCCTTTAAGTCTTGAATCCGACTATAATTGGGAAAATAAATAACTAGTTTTAACATTTAACATGTTGGGAAAGGGAAAGGTCCACACACATCCTCCTTTTTTACATAAATATGATGTAAAATATAGCTCTTACCTCCGTCCTCCGCCCCTCTAAGGATCCACACACACCTCCATCCATCCCGTTCTCTTGAGAATATCCTCTCCCATTTAGGGGAGCCCCTATTCCGGACCTAAATTTCTTTAATTGTCTCCAGATAATATGCTATCCCTTATTTGCAGCCACGGAGACCATATATCTCAAAATGTATCCATGGAGTTGTCTACTAAATGGGTAAGGCGTTCATTTATAAGGATAAAGTTTAATTTATTTTTAACCACCTGAAAGTGTAGGGTATCCGATTTCCATTGTCTGGCTATATGGTTCTTTGTGGCCAACATGATGAACTTTAATAGCCTATTTTGAGCGGGCCAGAGACAGACATGCGGAACACCCAGCATGCAGTTTTCTATTTTAGCAGAAATCTGAATCTTAAACATTTTAGAAGCTAGTAAGCATGTTCCTTCCCATAGTATTATGACTGCCGAACACTCCCACCAGACATGAATAAATGTAGCCTCATTACCACTGCTCCTAAAACATGAGCTGCTCCATTTTGGATCCCATTTATTTAGCTTAAAAGGAGTAATATATGTCCTGTGTAGGACCTTTATTGAAGTCTCAAGCAGACTATAATTTAAAGATCCCCTACTTAAGCCTTGTCAACTTTTATCCCATGTGCTGTCTGCCAACTCAGTGCCCAAATCCTTCTCCCAGGCTTTGGTATAGTCTGGTTTGTTTGCCCATGAGTTTTCATTAAATAGTTCATACATGAGGCTAATAATACCAGGCTGAAAGGGGGAATCCCTACATTTTTTGAGTAGCCAGGTGTTTCTTTGGGGGGTTCCCCTACCACTTATTGTATCTATAAAATGATGTATCCTGCAAAAATTATAGTGTTCAGCCAGGGGTAAATTGTATCTATCTCTCACCCACTCAAAGGTCATTATTTTGTCGTCATGCCACCATGGACCAACCCTTAGTAGGTTCTGAGACTTCCACCAACTGAGAGAGCTTTCCGGAAGATGTATCTTAAAGTGGGGATTGGGTACGATAGGGGTAAGATCTGATACCCGAGTGTCCAGTTTTTTGTCCAGTTCATCTCCGTCCATATTTTTAATGAGTGCTTAATTAACAGGTTTTTTTAAGTTTCTCAAAAAAGTATACAGGCCTGGAATCCATATTACTGTATCCCATGTATAAGGTGACATGCTTACATTTTCCATAAATACCCAGAGCGGCTGATGTGTTTTGGAGAATCCGCCAGAGGAATGAAAGCCAGCTGCGCTGCCTTGTAATACAGTTTGAGATTCTGGCACGATAGGCCCCCTTTCCCTTTTGGTCTATACATATTATTTTTTGAGATCTAAAAAAAATGTTTTTTTCCCCTTTGAATCTTTATCTGTTGTAAGCGATCTCCCGGGAGTTTTAATCTGGCTGACGGGGATTTTTAGTATGTATCTATCAAGTTCATAAATTTGCCTGCAAACCCAAATTTCTGTAATACTGCTTTTAAATAAGGCCATTCCAACGTATCAAAGGCCTTTTCTATATCTAACGCCAAAAGTCATGTGGGTATTTGATGTTGGGATGACCATGAGACTAAATTTTGTGTCCGTTTGATATTGTCCCCCGTTTGTCTATGGGGGATAAACCCTGTTTGGTCTTCATGGATTATGGAGGGGAGAAATCGCAAAATCCTGTTTGCCATTAATTTGGACAACATTTTTATATCCCCGTTTAGGAGTGATATGGGGCAGTAATTTTTAAGTTCTAATGGGTCTCGTCGTTCTTTCAGGAAACATATCATATTTGCATGGTTTAGTTCTTGTGGCATGGGAGAGCCTTCTAAAATTTGATTGAAAAGTGTGTCTAAGTGGGGTAATAACAAGTCTATAAAAGTTTGGTAATAGAGATTTGTAAATCCATCCGGGCCCGGGTAGCTATGTGTATTTGGAATGCTAAAGCTATTAATTGGAATAGCTTGTTCTAGGATTGAGATAAGTTTTTTTTATGTGTATCCCCAGTAAGCAGGATTCCATTGACAGAGAAATATCCTTTTGCAAGGATTGGAGGCCCGAGATTTTGCTGAAGTCTTTTATAGTGGACATGAGTGCTGGTATAGAGAGAAGGGGCTTGGTCAGGGTGCAAAGCATATCGTCCGCGAAAAGTGAACACTTAAACTGATGGTGTCCTACTTCAAACCCCTGGATGGCATGGTTGGTTCTGATTGCCTGCGCTAGGGGTTCAATGGCAAGAGCAAAGAGCAGTGGGTAGAGTGAGCATCCCTGCCAGGTCCCTCTCTGTACTTGGATTTTGGCCTTATGGTCGGTCCCCTGGTATCTTTAAGTTAGCTACTGGTGAGTCGTAGTACCTTCTGAGCAGGTTGAGAAAGCGTCCCTCAAATCCAAACTTATCTAGCATTTTGTACATATATGGCCATTCCACCGTATCAAAAGCCTTCTCTATGTCTAGGGCTAGAGGGCAAACTGGGTTGTTATACTGTTGAGCCAAGAACTGGGCGTTCAGAACCCTCCTAACATTATCTCCTGCCTCTCTGAAAGGAATGAACCCCGTTTGGTCCTTGTGTATTTAGTCCAGTAAAAAGTTAGATATTCGTTTGGCCATAATTTTAGCTAGGATCTTGACATCCACATTTATCAGGGGTATGGGGCGATAATTTTTAACCTCTAAAGGGTCCCTACCCTCTTTTGGAAATACTATGTGGTCGGCCTGATTCAATTAAGGGGGCATAGGTTCTCCCTTTAGTATAGAGTTAAACAAAGATGTTAGGTGCGGGGGTAAGCAAGGGCTCAAATTTCCTATAGTACAGATGAGTAAAACCGTCTGGCCCTGGGGACTTGCCAAATTTAAGATCTTGGATTGTAGATTTAACTTCCTCTTGGGATATGTCTAGGTTCAAGCTGTCCAATTGAGGTCCAAGTATTTTGTGGACTTCTTGCTGTAGTAGGAAGGACTCTATGTCAGATCCGCTGCAGCGGGATTGGGATGAATATATGGTCTGATAGAAGTTTTGAAATGTTTCTTGGATAGCATTGGGGCTAAAGGAGGTTTGGCCATCAGGTAGTCTAAAGATACCATATATTATGTTCTTTCTTGGGGGGTAAAGACACTAATAATTTCTCCAATAAAATTCTGCTTTTTTTTTGTGGGCAAGGTCCCGGGTTAGCCCCTTGGGTTATCTGTTAAAAAGAGTGGTGCAGAGACTGTGGGGGCTGTTAGCTTCCTTGTCCACGTGTGGATGTTTAGAATCCCGGCTGCTGCATGTTTCAGCTTTATTAAGGTGTAATTGTACAGCGTTTGACTCAAGTAGCTGCCTGTGCTGGGTCAGTTTTGCTTAATTGCTAGGCACTTTTCCTGCCAAGATGGCGACCGTCAGTCCATGGGCCTCTATGTCCCCTTCACTACCTTTGTCCCCGCTTGTGTGCTTATTTGGGATGGCCCCCCTTTATATCTCCGGCCCGTGCTGCACTGTGGCTTCAACAACCAAACCCCCAAAAAAGGCACATAACAGGGATTAAACTGATAGGAGTAGTACTACTTAACACACTACTCATATCTGGTGTAACAGTAGTGTACATTTCAAACCAAAAAAAAAATTCTACTGTAATAGATTGCATAGCAGTTAGTTGTCTGCAAGCGTGTGTGTCAGACCTACAGTGTCTACTCTGCCAACTTCTGCAAGTGCACAGTGCCACAGTAGCTTGCACGCATAGTACCGATCTGTCAAAACCTGTAATGATGAATGAGGTCTAGAGTAGCCTGGTTCCCTTATCCTCTACAGGTTGAGACCTAATGTTTGGGTGACTCCAAACCAACACATGAGTACAAGCAGCACACAAACTCAAAGCCGCCATCCTCCTCCTGGTGCAGCATCATAAGCCACATCAACCACTGCTGTCCTCCTTGTCCCCTCTCAACCATCCGCCACTTTGTCTCTCGCCTTGAGCAGTTCCTGCTCATCTGCCCATAGTCAGGTGCCTGTAAAGGACATGTTTGAGCGTAAGAAGCTAATGTCACAAAGTGCCCCAAAATTGAAGTGATACGACCAACAAAGCATCTTTTTCCATCTCCTGGTTCTAAAAATCCAGGCCTTATACACGCCCCCTGATAGGTGACGTAACAAGTATTAAACTGATAAGAGTAGTACTTACAAACACGCCACTCCTATCTGGTGGCACCTTTTTACTGCACGTGCCGTGCCCCAAAATTGAAGTGATACGACCAACAAAGCATCTTTTTCCATCTCCTGGTTCTAAAAATCCAGGCCTTATACACGCCCCCTGATAGGTGACGTCACAAGTATTAAACTGATAAGAGTAGTACTTACAAACACGCCACTCCTATCTGGTGGCACCTTTGACTGCACGTGCCGTGCCCCAAAATTGAAGTGATACGACCAATAAAGCATCTTTTTCCATCTCCTGGTTCTAAAAATCCAGGCCTTATACACGCCCCCTGATAGGTGACGTAACAAATATTAAACTGATAAGAGTAGTACTTACAAACCCGCCACTCCTATCTGGTGGCACCTTTGACTGCACATGCCGTGCCCCAAAATTGAAGTGATACGACCAACAAAGCATCTTTTTTGATCTCCCGGTTCTAAAAATCCAGGGCTTATACACACCCCCTGATAGGTGACGTAACAAGTATTAAACTGATAAGAGTAGTACTTACAAACACGCCACTCCTATCTGGTGGCACCTTTGACTGCACGTGCCGTGTCCCAAAATTGAAGTGATACAACCAATAAAGCATCTTTTTCCATCTCCTGGTTCTAAAAATCCAGGCCTTATACACGCCCCCTGATAGGTGACGTAACAAATATTAAACTGATAAGAGTAGTACTTACAAACCCGCCACTCCTATCTGGTGGCACCTTTGACTGCACATGCCGTGCCCCAAAATTGAAGTGATACGACCAACAAAGCATCTTTTTTTATCTCCCGGTTCTAAAAATCCAGGGCTTATACACACCCCCTGATAGGTGACGTAACAAGTATTAAACTGATAAGAGTAGTACTTACAAACACGCCACTCCTATCTGGTGGCACCTTTGACTGCACGTGCCGTGCCCCAAAATTGAAGTGATACGACCAATAAAGCATCTTTTTCCATCTCCTGGTTCTAAAAATCGAGGCCTTATACACGCCCCCTGATAGGTGACGTAACAAATATTAAACTGATAAGAGTAGTACTTACAAACCCGCCACTCCTATCTGGTGGCACCTTTGACTGCACATGCCGTGCCCCAAAATTGAAGTGATACGACCAACAAAGCATCTTTTTTTATCTCCCGGTTCTAAAAATCCAGGGCTTATACACACCCCCTGATAGGTGACGTAACAAGTATTAAACTGATAAGAGTAGTACTTACAAACACGCCACTCCTATCTGGTGGCACCTTTGACTGCACGTGCCGTGTCCCAAAATTGAAGTGATACGACCAATAAAACATCTTTTTCCATCTCCCGGTTCTAAAAATCCAGGCCTTATACACGCCCCCTGATAGGTGACGTAACAAGTATTAACCTGATAAGAGTAGTACTTACAAACACGCCACTCCTATCTGGTGGCACCTTTGACTGCACGTGCCGTGCCCCAAAATTGAAGTGATACGACCAACAAAGCATCTTTTTCCATCTCCTGGTTCTAAAAATCCAGGCCTTATACACGCCCCCTGATAGGTGACGTAACAAGTATTAAACTGATAAGAGTAGTACATACAAACACGCCACTCCTATCTGGTGGCACCTTTGACTGCACGTGCCGTGCCCCAAAATTGAAGTGATACGACCAACAAAGCATCTTTTTCCATCTCCTGGTTCTAAAAATCCAGGCCTTATACACGCCCCCTGATAGGTAACGTAACAAATATTAAACTGATAAGAGTAGTACTTACAAACCCGCCACTCCTATCTGGTGGCACCTTTGACTGCACATGCCGTGCCCCAAAATTGAAGTGATACGACCAACAAAGCATCTTTTTTTATCTCCCGGTTCTAAAAATCCAGGGCTTATACACACCCCCTGATAGGTGACGTAACAAGTATTAAACTGATAAGAGTACTACTTACAAACACGCCACTCCTATCTGGTGGCACCTTTGACTGCACGTGCCGTGCCCCAAAATTTAAGTGATACGACCAACAAAGCATCTTTTTCCATCTCCCGGTTCTAAAAATCCAGGCCTTTTACACGCCCCCTGATAGGTGACGTAACAAGTATTAAACTGATAAGAGTAGTACTTACAAACACGCCACTCCTATCTGGTGGCACCTTTGACTGCACGTGCCGTGCCCCAAAATTGAAGTGATACGACCAACAAAGCATCTTTTTCCATCTCCTGGTTCTAAAAATCCAGGCCTTATACACGCCCCCTGATAGGTGACGTAACAAGTATTAAACTGATAAGAGTAGTACTTACAAACACGCCACTCCTATCTGGTGGCACCTTTGACTGCACGTGCCGTGCCCCAAAATTGAAGTGATACGACCAACAAAGCATCTTTTTCCATCTCCTGGTTCTAAAAATCCAGGCCTTATACACGCCCCCTGATAGGTGACGTAACAAGTATTAAACTGATAAGAGTAGTACTTACAAACACGCCACTCCTATCTGGTGGCACCTTTGACTGCACGTGCCGTGCCCCAAAATTGAAGTGATACGACCAACAAAGCATCTTTTTCCATCTCCTGGTTCTAAAAATCCAGGCCTTATACACGCCCCCCGATCGGTGACGTATCAAGTATTATACTGATAAGAGTAGTACTTACAAACACGCCACTCCTATCTGGTGGCACCTTCGACTGCACGTGCCGTTCCCCAAAATTGAAGTGATACGACCAACAAAGCATCTTTTTCCATCTCCTGGTTCTAAAAATCCAGGCCTTATACACGCCCCCTGATAGGTGCTGTAACAGGTATGAAACTGATAAGAGTAGTACTACTTAACACACCTTATAATAATGCAGAGAGAGGCAACGCAGTGAGAGGAGTCTGAAGAAGAGGAGTCAGAGGAGGAAGGTGGCTTTGACGAGGTGGAAGACCAAACACAGCAGGCGTCCCAGGGGGCTTGTTGTCACCTTTCGAAGACCCTTGGTGGCTGGGTGGAGACCTTCAATGACATCAGTGAGGACAAGGATAGCTTGGTATCCAACCTTGTGCAGATGGGGAGTTTGCGGTTGTGCAAATGGACTGTTTGTGGTTGTTTGCTGTGCGTTAAACGGGGAGTTTGGTCTGTCACTGTGAAGCGGGCCTAACCCTTACACTACCTGATCGATACAACATCAAACCTGATGTTTTAAAGCACGTTATTCCAAACAATTTAGGAATGTTAGGTAATTTATGCTCTTTATGGCTTAAAACCAGACTCTGCATCAACTATGTAATTTTCCGTGGGAGTTTTGCCATGGATCCCCCTCCGGCATGCCACAGTCCAGGTGTAGTCCCGTTGAAACAACTTTCCCATCACTATTATGGCCAGAAAGAGTCCCTGTGGGTTTTGAAATTCGCCTGCCCATTGAAGTCTATGGCGGTTTGCTGGGTTCGCCGGTTCGCGAACATTTGCAGCGGTTCGCGTTCGCGGTTCGCGAACCGAAAATTTGATGTTCGCGACATCACTAGTTAGGATGCATTTCATTCGTTTGACAATAGTATCAGTGCTATACTGTAGTTCTAGTACTCTATAGCCAGAGAGAAACTTAAGAAATGCTGCAGTGCCATATTTATGTGAGATGTTGCTGCAAAGAGACATCATAGTGCCAAGTAGTGTGTTAGCAGGTAGGTATTTTATCTGACTGAGTTATTTTTTAAATGTCAGTGGTGCCTTGTACATAGCGGTTGACTAACTAGCAGCTTAAGGAGGTTTTAATCAGGGTCAGGTATCCGTTCAGTCTATTTGTCCAGACTTGTGATGACAGGTTTGCATGGATCAATAGTTTTTGGTAGCTGTATTAAAGGCTTGCTATAGATGTCATCTCCCTACCCATCAGAAAATCGTCCTTAAACTACTGCACTGACCTTTTTACTCCTCTGTTGTTGCTTATATGGGCAGCCAAGTGCAGTCAGGCTCCCACTCTCTTGTGCTATCTGTACTCAGCACGAATGTCATTATCTCATCTAATATTCTGGGATGAAAACTCATAAAAATAATTATAAAAACACATTGGATTAATTTCCCTCTCTCACAAAGCCACCAGACCATTCATTATTACATCATAAATTACATAGGAGGGTAGATAGCACTAAGATGCATATAACCAGTTTTCTCACTTTTCTTTGCTTTAATTGTGTTTTTTGTTCAAGTTAATATACACACTTTTGTATAGTACAGTCTGAATGTTTCAATCCATCACAAAGAGGCTTAACTCCAGAATCATCAAGTTCATTATAAACCAGGTCCAGGATGACAAGATATCTTTTTGTACTTATAACATCTCGAAGACCCTTGCAATAAGATGAAGTCAAATCACATCACATCTTGCAGAGAGATGAAAGAAACAGAGCACTTAACACTATATTTAAATAACACGAAACATTTATACCCAAAACAAGACTGGTAGAGTTAAATGAAAAAAAGATATATGCAGCAGGTAAACTGTATAAATAATTCCATTTATAAAGTGGTTTTGCATTAAAGAGTGAAAATGCATTGTGGGCTCATTTCCATTTCCCTGCCCAGTTCCCCGGAGTGCAGTGCAATGGCAGGAAATACACTTTTACATATTTTTTAGATATTCAAATGTGAACACAAATGTATTATTTTTTTAGTCTTGCAGTATATAGTGATACATTTTTTACTAGACAAATATATGTTAGAATATATGTTAGAATGACAAGCTTTCTAGAGTAACAACTCTCTTTATCAAGTCATAAGCAATACTGAATAAATGTAAGCAGTGAAATCCAGAGCAGAGATTCAAAGAGACAGAAATGGGTCTGCACAAGTTCTTAGATAAGAGAAAACCAGAGTAATTTAGGTTAGGGTTCAGAAATATCTCCACATATTAAAAAGTATAAACACAGCAAAAAAAAAAATATATATGGGCAGTAATTTGGTAGGGTCATTATTTCTAAATGTAAATAGATATATAAAGGGTTTAGATGAGATGTGTTTTTGAGAATGTCTTTAGGTTGGATTTCTATGTAACTTGGATCTCTGAATCAAAATAATAATAATAATAATTAGGAGAAGAAAAAGGAGAAAGAGAAGAAGGAAACAAGGAAGGTGAAGGAGAAGTAGAAGAAGAATTAGTATTTCAATATAAATTATTGGATGCATGGAAACTTTAAATGTGGAGGAACTAGATTATACATGTATTTCTCAAGCCATTGATTCCATGTCTTTAATAGCTTGTTTTGAAAAAAATTAAATATATGCTCAAACATGAATCATACTTAAAAAGAGCAGACATTGGTATCCCAACATTGTCTGACCATGCCGTGGTGAGTATAACTACTTTCCATGCTATCAGATTTTGAATACGACATAATCAAAGAATTAGGCAAAGAAGTAACTGAACGAGACCAGCAGCTCAGCTAAGGGGAGCAGGTTCTTGAGTACACTCAGGGATCATTATCTAGCCCAGGTAATACAAGAACCTACTAGAAATGGGGCCATCTTGGATTTAGTCATCACAAGTAATATTGACATAATATCAAATGTAAAAATAGGGGAACCCTTGGGGAACAGTGATCACAACACAGTCTCATTTGAGATTGAATACAAAAAACAGAGTTGTAAGGGGCCAACAAAAACTCTAAATTTTAAAAGGGCTAACTTTAATGGGCTACGGGCAGCAATACAACATATAGACTGGGACAAAGAACTTACAGGAAAGAATACTGAAAATAAATGGACAACATTCAAATCCTTACTAAATAAACATACTCATCAGCATGTACCATGTGGAAATAAAATAAATAGGAGTAAATCACATCCCATGTGGCTTAACAATGACTTAAAGATCATGATGAGGAAAAAGAAATATGCATTTAAATTATACAAGAAGGAGGGAACAGAGGCATCTTTATGTGACTATAAGGAAATCAACAAGGCTTGCAAAAGGGCTATTAGACTAGCTAAAATAGAAAATGAGAAGTCAGTTGCAATGGAAAGTAAGACTAACCCTAAAATATTTTATAAATATATTAATGGGAAGAAGGCCAGGAAGGAATCGATAGGACCATTACAATGTGACACAGGCCATCTGATAATTAGTGACCAGGAAAAGGCAGATGAGCTAAATAGGTTCTTTTCGTCGGTTTACACAAGGGAGGTACCAGTGGTTGGGACACTGCAACATAATGGGGCTACACTACCTTCACTAAATAATTGGTTAACGCAGGAAGAAATACAAAAGAGGTTGGAGAAAATAAATGTTAATAAAGCCCCAGGTCCTGATGGAATACATCCAAGGGTACTGAGGGAGCTGGGTTCTGTAATAGCCAAACCATTATATCTAATCTTTAAAGACTCGCTCACTACAGGGTCTCTACCAGATGACTGGAGAAAAGCAGAGGTGATACCTATATTTAAGAAGGGATCTAGAGCAAATCCGGGGAATTATAGACCAGTGAGCCTCACTTCTGTAGTTGGGAAGCTTTTAGAAGGGTTAATAAGGGACAGAATACAAGAATATGTCTATTTGAACAGGATCATAGGTAGCAGTCAACATGGATTTATGAAGGAAAGGTCATGTCAGACCAATCTAATTAGTTTTTATGAGGAGGTTAGTAGGAACTTGGATCAGGGCAACTCAGTGGATGTAGTCTTTTTAGATTTTTCAAAGGCATTTGATACAGTGCCACATGGAAGACTAGTGAGCAAACTAAGGGATACAGGAATTGCACTAAATATCAGCTCATGGATCGAGAGCTGGCTAAAAGACAGGAAGCAAAGGGTTGTTGTAAATGGAACATACTCCGATTGGTCTAATGTGATAAGTGGGGTTCCTCAGGGCTCAGTATTGGGTCCTCTCCTTTTTAACATATTTATTAATGACATTGAAGTAGGACTCGAATGTAGTGTCTCCATTTTTGCTGATGACACTAAGTTGTGCAAGGTAATAAAATCAGATAATGATGTACTTTCCCTACAAAAGGATTTGCATAAATTAGAGAAATGGGCGGCTAAATGGCAGATGAGATTTAATACAAATAAATGTAAGGTTATGCATTTGGGAAGGAACAATAGCCAAGCAATCTATAATCTTAATGGAGCAAATCTAGGGGTATCAGATATTGAAAGGGATTTGGGAGTACTAGTGGACAACCACCTAGGTAACAGCGCTCAAAGCCAAGCAGCGGCTGCAAAGGCAAATAAAATATTAGCATGTATTAGGAAGGGTATAGAAGCCAGGGAAGAAGATATAATTCTGCCACTATACAAATCTCTAGTACGCCCTCATTTGGAATATGGAGTACAATTTTGGGCACCACCTCACAAAAAAGACATTTTAGAGCTGGAAAAAGTACAGAGAAGGGCTACAAAACTAATAAGGGGAATGGAGGGGCTAAGTTATGAAGAAAGACTAGCAAAATTAAACTTATTTTCGCTAGAAAAAAGGCGTCTAAGAGGAGATATGATTACGTTATTTAAATACATCCAGGGTCAATATAAGGCTTTGTCAAGTGAACTTTTTGTAGCAAGAGATTTTCAACTGACAAGAGGACATCCGTTGAGGTTAGAGGAAAAAAGATTTCACCTTAAACAAAGAAAAGGTTTCTTCACAGTTAGGGTGGTTAAACTGTGGAATTCTCTACCAAAGGAGGTGGTGACAGCGAATTCGATAGACAACTTCAAAAAGGGGTTAGATATATTTCTGAATAAAGAGGGCATTCAAGGCTATCCTAGATAACTAGCAAGGAATATTGATCCAGGGAGAAATTTGATCGCCAGTTTCTGGGGTCAGGAAGGAATTTTGCTTTTTTTTTTCCCTTATGAGACAATTGGCAAAGTTTCAATGGGTTTTTATTTTATGTTTGCCTTCCTCTGGATCAATTAACAATAATTAACAATTAACAATAATAATAAATAGTCCAATTTAAAAAGATCAATAGAGATCTAAAAAGGTTGAACTTGATGGACTAACTCTTTATTCATTCTCCAATACTATACTATTAATAATTATTTAATCAATAATTTAATTAATAACTAATCCGCATATTGCAGATCAGAGGAGATCTTAACAGGTTGAACTTGATGGACTGAAAGTCTTTTTCAACCTTAATTACTATGTAACTATGTAACTATGTAACTAAACAACAATTTTAAACAATTTGGGAAACTAGATTAATTTTAAAATAGTTATAAGAGAATTAAAAAAAGAAATATATAGGAAGGAGAAAGAAAGTGTCAAAAACAAAAGGGCATCATTCAGTAGCAACGTATTTATAGGAAGAGTGTTTCAAGGAAATTGCACTGATAACAGCCTAAAAAAATGTAAACCCTAATATTTCAGAAGTGGAAATGCTATGAGAGAGAGAAAGAGAGACTCTCTACCAGATGACTAGATAAAGGCACAGATGATACCTATATTTAAGAAGGGAGCAATAGCAAATCCAGGACATTATAGACCAGTAAGCCTCACTTCTGTAGTGGAAAAGCTTTTAGAAGGGTTAATAAGGGATAGTATACATGATTATGTCTATTGAAACAAGATTATAAGTAGGAGACAACATGGATTTATAAGGGACTAGCGACTTGCCCGTCAAAAAATGACGGCAATGTGATGTAGAGGTTTGTCAAGTTGTTTAGTTATTTATATAGATCTTTGACACTTGTAAGTATTGTGATATGAACGTGTATTTTTGTAAAATGTTGATGTAATGGTTTTTTAACATGAAATTTGTATCTGAAGAATTGTTAACTTTAATATACATTGAATGCAGAGGAAAGCAAAAAGTAAAAAGCCTTGTTGAAACGTCCCGAATTTTAACATGAAGTTTAAAATATATGTAAGCAATAACCTTCAAAGTATATATTTTTAAACTTGAACTTTATTTTTTATGTAACTTTGGAAGTTGACAAAACATTTGTATAATTTGGAACATTATAAACAGGAACATAGTGAATACATTTTGTAACTTAATTTTGTCTTAAAAGTATTAACATTTGAATGTAAAAACAGTTGAACTTTAAATTAATCAGTATTAACATGCAATTTATATCAGAATAATTGTTAAGTTCAATATACATTGAATGTAGAGGAAGGCATACAGTAAAAACTCTCCTTAAAACGTACCTAATGAAAGTAATTCCTTACTGACCACGTAAACTGGCGATAAACATTAATGTAGGTAGTAATCTTAAGATAACAGACAATATTTACATTGTGACTTAAAAGGTGCTTGAGCTCTTAACATGAACTTTGTAATATGTTGAATGAAATAACTTGAAAATATTGTTTTTAAACTTGTAACATTATAAACATTAACATAGTGACTTAACATTTTAACATAATTTTTCTTAAAAATGCAAGGCAAGTATTTTGTGAGGCGAATTATCCATAAACAGTACTTCCATTAATTATGACAGAATTAAACAACAAATTGTTATGTATTTTTGAATGCTTTGAAAAAATGTTTCCATGGCTTTAATTTGTATTGTGCAAAGTTATAGTACTTCATAGTAGACAATGTTTTTAGTAAAAATACGTCCATCTTCTAATAAATCACCTTGACTTTCATTATTTTCAATGTAAACTTTAATAGCCTGTAGATTTTTGCACCGTGACAACGCAACGTACAATTGACCATGTGCAAATACTGGTTCTTCCAAGAAAATACCCACAGATTTGAAAGTTTGACCTTGTGATTTATTAATGGTCATGGCAAATGCCATAATAATGGGAAATTGTCTTCTTTGAAGTATAAAAGGGAGACTACTTTCACTTGGTGCTAAATCTATTCTTGGTATGAAAACTCTCTCTCCTTTATGGGTACCAGTTAAAATTTCAGCATCTATAAAATGGTCCTTTAATTGTTGAACAATTAATCTTGTGCCATTGCATAGGCCTTTTTTGGGGTTCATATTTCGCAGTAAAATGATAATTGCACCTTTCTTTAGCTGCAAAATATGTGGTGGCATTCCAGAAGGAGTTAAAGAGTTTATGAATTCAGTTGAAAAGTTTGCCTGACTTTCATTGTCATCAGCAAGTACAGAATCAGCACTGTGATAATTTATTTGTGGTGCATTAATTTTTTTTAAGATTTCATTATTGAGGATTAATGCATCTTTATTTTTACACGTCAGTATGACTTGGTGGCAAGCTCGGAATATTCTTCGTTATTTATGCTCCCTTCAAATATAGCCGATATAATATCTTGTTGACAAATCATATGAGGTGGGATCTCTACAGTGTCGTCAGCTAAATGTAGTATTTTTTCTGTTCTGCCTTCTCCAATTTTAATAAGCCAATCATTGAAATCAGTTTGGCCTTCTGATCTCATATTTTGTTGCAGTTGAAGATGGGTAAAATGTTTCCATACTGTGCTTGACTTGATACAGGTTTCGATAATGTCAGTTCGATTTCCATGTACAACAACAGGTAATGTTTGTCTAAAATCGCCACCCAACAACATTACCTTTCCACCAAATGGAAAAATATTATCCATGACTTCACGAAGCAAACGGTCAATACATTGGAGGGCATAGCATGACATCATTGTGGCCTCATCTATTATAATTCATTTACATTTCTTCAATTTTTTTGCTTGTAAGGATGTCATGCGAATATCTGACACAGAAGTTTCTAAAAAAGGCACTGGCAGTTTAAATCCACTATGAACAGTTCTTCCACCTTCTAATAAAAGTGCAGCAATTCCAGTAGTGGCAAACGCCATTGCTATTTGGCCTTGTGCTTGTACTGAACTCATTAATAAATTGTACAAATAGGTTTTTCCTGATCCACCAGGTACATCAAGATAGAAATAACGCTCTGTCACCATGTCATCATCTATTGCATTTTTAATGGCATGAAATGCTTGCAATTGTAGTGTATTTAAAGTTGCAAGTCTTTCTTGTGTTCTTTCTGCTTGTAGTTGAATGTCATAGTCTTCAAAGTTTATGTCATCTATAAGACCTGGATCAGGCAAATTAAAACTTGCACAACTTAATCCATGAGTTAAAAATACTTCTTGGATTTCCATTAATGCTTTTAAGTGTGCAATGGGTTCATTATATCGTTGCTTAAAGTCTTCAGCCATATTACTTTTAAAAGTCTCCCACAAAGCTAATGCATTTGGAGCATTTGAGAAGATACAAATAAAAGCAAATTGTTCTCTCATCTGTTGTGGCATTTGACATTGTGCTGCTTCTTCTAAACATCTTTCCCACTCTGTATCATCAGCGAGTAAGTTTCTATGTCTTGCAGCTAAAAGGAAGGATTCATATACAATGTCATTAACAGTTCTTAATTGTTCAAAACTTTGTGCTCCTGGAACATTTAAAAGTAATACCCGTAAGCAAAAACGTTCAACATCTCTTGGACTGACTGTGTAAATTCGTGGAATTATTTTATTGCCTCTGGTTTTTCTTGGTCTCCATAATCCATTCACAAAAACATAGTGATATGGAATTTCAATATATAAGTATTGTGTTGCTTGAGCATCATTGGAATTTAATGCAAACCATGCAGTTAGTGTAGTGTGACGATCTTCACTTTGGGCAAATGCATTCATTTAATTTCCAGCATGGAAATAGACTAAATGTCGTTGTGGCAAATGTACTGCTAATCTATATACTGCATGTGATCTATCATGCATTTCAAATTTTAAAAGCCGCCACATAGCTTCTGGCACACTGACATAGCGAGCATCTACATGAGATGCAAGTTCATCATGTACTAACTCACTACATTCAGGGTTGTCTGCACTTTTGACGACTACAGTAGCTGCATCATAGCCTTTGTAAATATATTTGTAGACATATTTAATGGATTTGATGGAAGTGCAGGCTTCTACATTGATGTGGGCGTTGTACTTCATGAGTAAATGTGGATTGTAGGGTACTACATATCTATTGTCCACTTTTTTTCCACAAATAATGGCACTATCTCCTTCTCTTCTTTTATAAAGTGGATATCCATCACAATTTGCATATGTTTTGTCTCTATAATCTTTTGGAAATTCTTTTGAACATTTATTATTTTCCATACATGGTGATTGTGGATTAAGGTCTCCACAGGGTCCATGAATCATGCAATGAGTAACAATCTCATATAGTCTACCATATAGTTCTGGATCTGGTAGTTCAGCAACTATGACTGCATCCACTTTGTCCGAAGTATCTAATTTATCTTTCTCTTGAAGTATTATCAGAAGATGTGCATGTGGAAGGCCTCTTTTTTGAGATTCAATGGTATATACATAAGCAAGACATTTTCCAAATAACTGATTTATAGTAAAGTCACGTATTCATTCATTTAATTTGATTTTAAAAACTCTGGCTACTAAATCTTGTCGATCAGAAGCAGTTTGTCCAAGAAGTAGATTTTGTGTAATTTCTGGCTATTGTGGATTACATGTAAATGTCAGAAATAAATCTGGTTTTCCAAATTTGGTCACTATAGCCATAGCATCATTGTATCTTTCTCTCATATTTCGAGGAGATCCTTGAAAGGAAGATGGTAAAATGATGGCTTTGCCAGCTGTCATGTCTCTGCTTGTAGCCACGTCAGCAACATAGTCCATGAGTCCAGAATATTGTTCTACACGTAGTTTATCTTGTTGATATTTTATAAAGTTTAAATTATTTGCCCCAACTTGCAAATATGAATCAATAATCCATTGTTGTGTTAGTTTTCCACCACATAAAATCGGATTAAATTCATGTCGAATGGCAATTTGAGCTACTTTAAATTCAAGCATAGAAACATTATTTTGGATTCTGGCTTTAGCATTTGGGTAACTGGGAAGGGTTAATTTTGTTTGCCAACCTGCTTCTCCATGTGGGAAAAAGATGGGTTATGTCATTGGATCTAAATTTGGACTTAAGATATTAATATTAATAAATGGTTGTTCCTCATGTCTCTTTGAAATGGTGGTTCTCCTTCATCATTCTGAAACACCATTGCAACCTCATTTGATGTTGGCAAGTTATAACAACGTTTATCAGTATGTCTGTCTCTTTTAAGCACCATATTAACCTTTGGCATGGGTAATTGATGTCTTTGTGCATGAAGTAGTTGTTCATTTTCTACTTCTGCCAATTTTTTGTAAGCTTTACTGTAGGGATTGTGGTCCATAATGTTATTTAGATCTATGAAAACACTGGGTAAGCATTTTTTATTTTCTTCCATCTGCATACGTTGGTCAACAGCTTCCATTGTATCTAGGACATTTAGTTGAGCGAATTTTCTTTGCTCTCCTTCCTCTGGATGTAAATGTGAAGTACGATGATAAATTTGGCCTTGGACTTTAAAACAGTAAGGACCATGTCCTGGTACATTAGCAGCTAATGTTGCCCCCATAGATGCAAAGGATATGGCACTATTGTAGGATCTTATGTTTGTCTTAACATTTTTGTAGTTTGGAAAAGTAGGTTCAGTCATAATATTTTGTAAATAGATTGGAAATTCTTTCCTTTCTGGAAGTTTGAACTTGCCTTTTTGACAACAACTAATAAATTGTCCATCTCTGGGTCTCTCCTGTTTAAAATAATAAGCCTCACAAAACTGACATTGAGTAGTCATGTCCCCACAACTATGAACCTCTACTGCTAAAGACTTCAGTAAAGGACAATTTGCAAAGCATAAAGGAGTTTGACTTTCATATTCATCAGGTGAAAAGTCATGGAATGTTTGAACAGGTTCTAAATGCTTAGTTTTTTTCGTGGCTTTTCTTGGTATATGTTGTCCTTGTTTTGTTGAAATGTCCTGTAAGGTTTCAGTAACAGGTTGTAAATGTTTTTTTTTTTGTAGTTGCTTTTTTTGGTCTGTCTTTAATTGTATCTCGTAAAATGTCATCTGATGTTTGAGGAATAGGTTGTAAATGCTTTATTTGCTTTATAGTTTTTTTTGGCGTATCTTTCATTTTTGCAGCTGATAGTCTTTTTCTTGCAATTCTTTTGCGTTCTTTTTCTTGTCGAATTTCTTTCTCCTCTGGTGTCTGCTGGGCGGCCCATCTCTCTTGTCTTTCTCTAGTTTGACATCTTTTCTTCTCTTGTTTGCTCTCGTTATCAGACATATTAATCTGTAAAGGCCAAAAAAGAAATGTAATTGGGTATATTGAAGTTTGTAATTACTGTTAAAGATTATTGTGCACAATTGAGAAATAAAAGGTAAATCATTAATGTATCAGTTATATTTTGTTAAAATCTATAATTCCTGGCCTCATTGAATAAGAATTTGGCCAATTGAGTACTGCTGAAAATAAGCAGTTAACATATTTTTTTTAAATAATTTTTTAGTTATTGAAAACCTTGTTTGTGGATAGATGTTTACCACTGAAAAACTTCTTTACAAAAAAAAACATTGATTTGGTTATTGATCAATGTATTGCATAGTGGCAATTTAAATAGAATAAGGAACATAGTCATTATTTTTTTTTTTTTTTTCAGTTGCCACGGATGCAGATGAAACATGTTTCTTTAGTTTTCTCCTTTTGTACTTATTATACTGTACCTTGGTTTAAGTGTGATTTAAATCCGAATGTTTGTTGGTCCTCAGTTGAAAATCTTTGTCCAATGGACTGGTCCTCTGTTGGAAGTCCTCGTCCGATGGTGCGGTCCTATGTGTAAAATCCTGGTCCTATGGTCTGGTCCTCTGTTGAAAGTCGTGGCCCGATGGTGTAGTCCTCTGGCGATAGCCCTCGTCCGATGTTGTGGTCCTCTGGCGATAGCCCTCGTCCGATGCTGTGGTCCTTTGTTGAAAGTCCTCGTCCAATGGTCTGGTCCTGTGTTGAAAGTCCTCGTCCGCTGGTCTGGTCCTGTGTTGAAAGTCCTCGTCCGATGGTCTGGTCCTGTGCTGAAAGTCCTTGTCCGATTGTCTTCACGCAGTATCTGTTGTAACATAAAATTTAAAATGTTGTTTGAGTGAAATGTCTTTTAAATAAATAAAAAATGTCTTAATTTTGGTGTATTGTATCTGTTATGGTTATTTTTTTCTATGTGTTTGTCTAACTTTATCTACAATCCTGATTTGTTTGCACGACTTTTGTTATTCTTACTTAAGCTTCTTAGTAAGGCTTGTAGGTTGTGATATATTAAAGAAGAATATTAATTTAGTTTGCTATGTGTTTTTTTGTGTTTTTTTGTACAAACCTGTTTTGTGCACACCACTTGTGGTATACTTATTTAAGCTTCATTGTAATGGTTATAGGTTGTTAAACATTAAAGAACAATCTTAATTTACTTGTCTATGTGTTTGTGTGAGTTTAAGTCCAATCCTGTTGTGTGCGTATCACTTCTGGTCTACTTATTTAGGCTTCTTTGTAAGGCTTATAGGTTGTTAAACATTAACTAAGAATATGAATTTAGTTTGCTATGTGTTTGTGGGAGTTTTTGTACAACCCTATTTGTGCGCACCACTTGTGGTATACTTATTTATCCTTTATTGGGATGGTTATATTTTTTTTAACATGAAATAAGAATATTAATGTAGCTTGCTATGTGTTTGTGTGAGTTTGTTACAATCCTGTTTTGTGCGCACCACTTGTGCTAAAGTTATTTAGTCTTCTTTGTACTGGTTATAGGTTGTTAAATATTAGAGAAGAATGTTAATGTAGTTTCCTATGTGTTTGTGTGAGTTTTTGTAGAATCCTATCAGGTGCGCACCACTTTTGTTATTCTTATTTAGGCTTCTTTGTAAGGCTTATAGGTTGTTAAACATTGAATAAGAAAGTTAATTTAGTTTGCTATGTGTTTGTGTGAGTTTGTTACAATGCTGTTTTGTGTGTACCACTTTGTGTGTACCATATGTTGCATACGTTGGCCCTCATTCAATTGCAATTTTGCCAATTGAATAGGGGTCTAAATAAGCACCTCACATATATTTTTTAAAGAAGTTTTTAGTTAATAATTATCTATCCAAAAGCACGGTTTTCACTAACTAAAAACTTCCTTAAAAAATATATGTGATGTGCTTATTTAGAGCCATATTCAATTTGCAAAATCGCAATTGAATGAGGGCCTAAAAGTGCTTATTTAGAGCCATATTGAATTGGCCAAAATAGCAATTGAATGAGGGCCTTTGGTTGCTGCATTTGTTATATTGTTGGGGCCTCATTCAATTGGGTTTTTGGCAATGGAATAGAGCTCAATATGACCACAGAGCATCTTTTTTTACAGAAGTTTTTAGTTAGTGAACTTGTATCTAAAAGCCAGGTCTTCACTAACTAAAAAGTTCATAAAAAAAATATCCTCTGTGCTTATATAGAGCCCTATTGAAATGGGCAAATCACATTTAAATGAGGCCCTCGGCCATTAAAGATATATAGGTCCTCATTGAATTGCAATTTTGCCAATTGAAGAGGGCTCTATATAAGCACATAACATATTTTTTGACCAAAGTTTTTAGTTAGTGAAGACCTTGATTTTGTATCGAAGTTCATTAACTAAAAATTTCTGTATAAAAAATATGTTATGTGCTTATATAGAGCCCTATTCAATTGGCCAACTCACAATTGAATGAGGCTCATGGTTCGTTTCTTTCTTTTACTTAATACTTTACCTTGATTGAAGTGTCGAATGACAGAGGGTCCCCTCCTGGCAATCTTAATCCGCCGGTTTTCTTGTAGTGTCTGTTTGAAAAAGAAAGTGAAATATTTAATTGTATAATTTTTATTTTTTATTTAGCAAAGCATGGGCTTTTCAGCATCTAATGTATTTTTATATCTTACCTGTTCTTCTTTGTTGCTGTTCTTTAAAAAGGATTGTGCTTCACAATGCACGTTGCAAATTGTTGAGTGACGCTGTTGATGCAGAGTCTGTTTGAATATTAAAAGAAGTAGAAAGATTGAGCTTTAGGTGATCTATTGAATTGCACTAAATTAATGTCATTTAAATATACTTCAGTAAATATTTTCAATTAACATTATTTTTTGTGGGGGCTACACACATGTCACATACATGAAGCACATTTCCAGAGTTCAATGTAATTTTTTTGTGTGCGTGTGACATATCACTATACATGAATCATATTTTAATTGTTAAATGAACCTTATTTTTTTTTTCCAACACACATAAATGTGTGTTTGTGTGAGATGTAACTATAGATGATACATATATGTGCGTGTCACATATCAGTATACATAACTCATATTTTAATATTACAATGTTTATTTTCTAATGTCATTTAAATGTAGTTGTTTAATTAGTTTGTTTTAAGATGATTTTGTTGCAGGGGCAATACACATATATGTTCGTGTCACATGTCAGTATACATAAACCTCTTTTTGATATTGAAATTATTTTGTTATTTTTTTTGTTAAATAAACCTTTTTTTTTTTTTGTGGGCCTACACACATAAATATGTGTGTGACATGTGACTATACATGATAGACATAAATGTGCGTGTGACATGTGACTATACATGATAGAAGTAAATGTGCGTGTGACATGTGACTATACATGATAGACATAAATGTGCGTGTCACATGTCACTACATAAATCACATTTTCCTAGTTAATATTTTTTTTTTTTTGTCCTGTCTTGATAATAAAATGTAATATATTATAGCTTACCTCTCAGTTGTTATTTGCACAGTGTAAAGTAGTAAATTCTGAAAGAATTGTCTTCTCAAGTAAAAGCAGCAGTTATCTATGAAGTCACTCCGTTCATCACCTGAGGAGAAATGTATTTTTTTGTGTAAAATAGGCAGTATTTACAAACTTGTAGAAAATTCTGGAAAGTTAGACCGTTAGAACGCAATACGCATGCGCTATTTGCGTTCCAGCTTACAATTTGCGTTCCATCCGCCATTTTGTGCGTAGTAGTGGTCAAAATGGTGTTTAATATGATCGTGATACGTTCCGCATAGTATGTGTTTCATTATTGCGAGTAAGTGTAGTATAGTTACGTCTGAAGCCTCGTTTTCGTTTTGTTCGTCGGACATTTTTTCTCTCGCTTAGCGATTGTATTAGTGTCTAAAGTGTTTTATTTTTATTTAAATGAAGGTGTAATTTGTTTATTTGAAGTGCTGGATGGTTCCTCTTGCTGTAGGTAATCTTTTTATGTGTGTGTTGTGTGTATTTATTGTGTTTTAAACGTTTGTATGTCGGCGTGTTGCGTCCGATGTTGCGAGGTCGTAATGTGTGGTAACGTGTCTCGTATGGTGTTTGCGTGTTTAGCCTCGTTTTAATTTTGTTCGTCGGCCATTTTTTGTGTCGCTTAGCAAATTGTTTACTGTTTTATTTAGAGTAAAATGAAGGTTTAAGTTGCATTTTTGAGGTCCTGGGTGCTCCCTCTTGGAGTAGTTAAGGTTTTTATGTATGTGCTGTGTGTATGTATTGTGTTTTTAATTTTGTAATGTTCGCGAGTTGCGTCCAAGTGTCACGAGGCCGTAATGTGTGTGAACGTGTGTCGTATGTTGTTTGCGAGTGTTGTAATGTGTGTGTCGTGCTCTTTGGGTTGCGACGTGAACTTTGCGAGGGTCGCAGTTGCTGGCATGGAGCACCTTCGCTTTGCAAGGTCCTCAGGTGCTGGCATGGAGCGCCTATGGCGCGCCTATGGCGCTCCATGCCAGCAACTGAGACCCTAGCCCAGTGCCCTCGCTTTGCGAGGTCCGAGGGCTCGCTGCGCGAGTCCGCAGCGTTAGCAACAACTCGGATGCTCACAACTATATATGTGACTAGCGACTTGCCCGTCAAAAAATGACGGCAATGTTATTGTAACTGAGCTAATGTTGTTTTGTGTGTAATAGTAAACATGTAATCAATTAATAAATGAATATACTTTACCTATTTTGAAGCATTGTGTTGAAGAGCTGTAAACCTTGTTTGATGTTGGTGCAGCATTAGTGTTGTGGAGCTGCTCTATAAGCGCGGTGAATGTGTGCAGTGTAATACTGTGCGTGCGCGAGGCTAAACCGTTAGCGTAGTGGTGTACTTCCGCATTTGCGTAAAATGGCGGTTTCTCTGTGTTGTCCGTCTTAGCGGATTGTCCGTTGGTGCCTCATAGTGGTTTTCGATTTCCGTGTGGTGTTTTGCGAGTGTGTTGTGGTGTTTTACGTGTGGAGAGTGCTGTAGCCTCGTTTTCGTTTTGTCCGTCGGCCATTTTTTTTCTCGCTTAGCGATTTTCTTAGTGTGTAAAGTGTTTTATTTGTATTTAATGAAGGTGTAACTTGTTTTTTGGAGGTGCTGGATGGTTCCTCTTGCTGTAGGTAAGCTTTTTATGTGTGTGTTGTGTGGATTTATTGTGTTTTAAATGTTTGTATGTCGGCGTGTTGCGTCCGATGTTTGCGAGGTCGTAATGTGTCGTAACGTGTCTCGTATGGTGTTTGCGTGTGTAGCCTCGTTTTCGTTTTGTTCGGCGGCCATTGTTTCTCTCGCTTAGCAAATATTTTCGTGTGTAAACTCTTTTATTGGGAGTGAAATGAAGGTGTAAGTTGCATTTTTGAGGTCCTGGAGGCTACCTCTTGCTGTAGGTAAGTTTTGTATGTATGTGCTGTGTGTATGTATTGTGTTTTTTATTTTGTAATGTTCACGAGTAGTGTCGGAGTGTTGCGAGGCTGTAATGTGTGTGAACGTGTGTCGTATGTTGTTTGCGAGTGTCGTAATGTGTGTGTCGTGGTGTTAACGTGTGTCGTATGTTGTTTGCGAGTGTCGTAATGTGTTTGACGTGAAGTTTGGTTTGCGCCGTGAATTTTGCGAGGGTCGCAGTTGCTGGCATGGAGCGCCTTCGGCGCTCCATGCCAGCAACTGCGGCCCTCACTTTGCGAGGTCCTCAGGTGCTGGCATGGAGCGCCTGCGGCACTCCATGCCAGCAACTGAGACCCTGGCCCAGTGCCCTCGCTACGCGAGGCCCTCGCTACGCTTCGCGAGCCCGCAGCGTTAGCAACAACTCGTACGCTCACAACTATATATGTGATAGGTCATGTCAAACAAATCAAATTAGTTTGTATGAGGAGGTTAGTAGGAACCTGAATCAGGGCAACTGAGTTGAAGGCTTTTTTATACAGTGCCACATGGGAGACTATTGTGCAAACTAAGGGATACAGGAATTGCAGTAAATACAGTGCATTGCAAAAGTATTCACCCCCCTTGGCATTGTTTGGTTCCCTCACAACCTGGAATTAACATGGATTGTTTGAGGATTTGCATCGTTTAATTTACAGAACATGCCCACAAATTTGAAGATGTTTTTTTTTTTCAATGTGCATAACTATTCACCCACCTAAAGTCAATACTTTGTGGAGCCACCCTTTGCGTTAATCAAACCTCCAAGTCGCTTTGGATAAGTCTCTATGAGCTTGCCACATCTTACTACTGGGATTTTTGCCCATTCTTCCTTGCAAAACTGTTCCAGCTCCTTCAAGTTGGATGGTTTGCGCTTGTGAACAGCAATCTTTAAGTCTGACCATAGATTTTCTATTGGATTAAGATCTGGGCTTTGACTAGGCCATTCCAACACGTTTACATGTTTCCCCTTAAACCACTCAGGTGTTGCTTTAGCAGTGTGTTTGGGGTCATTGTCTTGCTGGAAGGTGAACCTCCGTCCTAGCCTCATATCATGCACAGAGTGGTAAGGTTTTGCTCAAGAATATCCTTGTATTTAGCACCATCCGTCTTTCCCTCAACTCATTCCCACAACATGATGCTGCCACCACCATGTTTCACTGTGGGGATGGTGTGCTTTGGGTGATATGATGTGTTGGACCCAGAGGTCACACCACCCTGACACCATGCAGGGTTGGGCATGGTCCGTACTTGGATAGGAGACCATCTAGGAATACAAGGAGCTGTATGCTGTGGTCCACTACAAAAGGAACTGGCAACCCACTCCAATATCTCTGCCATGGCTACAAAGTTGATTAGTATGTGTTGAGATCCACGAGGTCACAGAGAGTCAGACTGAATGACACAAACACAGAGTACAGACAACCTCTGGATTGCTACCTTGTTGTGGTGCACTTGTGTCCTTCAATGAAGCTGTAAGCTAATTCACGTAACGTTACCTGAGATGGGCAGGTCATAGCAGAGAGGTCAGACAAACTGTGGTCCCCTGGAGAAGGAACGGACAACCAACTCCAGTATATTTGCCAAGAAAACCTTATGTATATGCAAAGCAGGACACAAGCTGTGGCTGAAGTGCTGCTATCCATGGAGTCGTGGCACAACTGAACGACTGAACAACAAAAATATGCTAAATAAATCTTGTCTGATTCCAGATTTCTCTCACCCACTCCTGTTTACTTTTAATTTATTGAGTCACACTATTTTTTTCAGCTTATCAATTGATCAATTAGTTACTATTCCGAATTAATGCTTCACACAATGTTTCTTGGTGCCTTCTCCTACCTCATAACCTCCTGCCTTTTCCTCAGACTCTTCTTCTTAACTTCTCCACATCATTTCTCCAACATAACCATCTCACTTTCCATGCTCTCCTATTTTATGTTTACTTTAGCTACTGTCCTTCCTCTAGTCACTATCTTCTCCCTTTTCTAAAGCTCACAAGCAGAAACAATTCTGCAAGTCCCATTCCCATCTCCTCTCTCTCCTTCTTCTGCTGGCTTCTGGAAATGTATCTCCTAACCCAGGCCCCTCACCTGACATTCCCATTTGCAGGTTATATTATCTGACCACTAGGGGCAAATAACATATTACATACTAGAGCCATTCAATTTTTTTAACTTTCAACTTGTATTTTACCAACAGGTATAGCATATTTTTTGTTCAATATTAACTATTTTAATTGTCATATATGGAAGAACAATATAACAATTGCTGAAGTATTGATGAATACATATTGTAAACCATAACATAACACTTTGTAACAAGCAACTTATATTTGAAACAATCTTGAACCATTTTTATTACAATACTAACATTTTTATTTATAGTTATGCATGAATAACATAAGACTACGTAAACTTTCTTTAAATAACTATTTGCAATAATTACATAATGCTTTGCAACATTCAACTTTTCTTTTTTTTAAATTACTGATAAACCAAATAGGTATTGAATCCAGAGGAAGGCAAACAATAAAACAAACCATGGAAACTTGGACAATTGTATCAAAGAGGGAAAAAAATGAATTCCTTCCTGACCCCATTAACTGGTGATCAGATTACTCCCTGAATCAATACTCTGTATTTAATTATACATTTCAATTTATTAACAAATAGTTATCCTCCTACTAACATAAATCCTTAACTGTATACAATATACAATGAACCAATTTTGCACAACTTTTAAAATACAATGTTAACATGTCAAATAGCAACAGAAAATACTAAGATTTATCCTTGAATTTTGCGAAAATGCCACCTAATTGTTTTGTGGGGCCAATCATGTAAAAAGGTAAGTTCTAACACATTCCAATCTGTTAATTTTTATTTTTTTTGTTATTGCTGTAGTTCTTGAAAATGGCACATAGAATTTCCTAAGTGAAATAGTGGTCCTCTGAAAAGAGACCGCCAGACATAAAAGTTCATCCGCGGGGTATAACCACTGTTCTCTATGTTTTTTGCATTTTATATAGTTTCTTAGTGAAATAGTGGTCCTCTAATAAGAGTCCAAGTGACATAAAATGTTGTCCTCAAAATAAAACCACTGTTCTCTATATTTGTTGTGGTATCTTCTTTGAAATGAGAGAAGTGTTCCTTTTTCAATGTTGTTATATATGAAGACATTGAATTTTTCTTGTTGGTATGTCCATGTAGTTCCCTTCCAAAGAGCCCAGCAGACTTGTATTTTGTCTATGGGATATAACCACTGTTTATTGTTTTTTTTTTTTACTTTTTGTTATTCTTGTAGTTTGTGCAAATGGCACATAGAGTTTACTATGTGAAATAGTGGTCCTCCCAGTGACATAAAAGTTTGTCCTGAAAGTAAAACCACTATTCTCTATGTGTTTTTGCCATTGTATAGAGTTTCTTAGTGAAATAGTGGTCACCTAAAATGAGTCTGAGTGACATAAAATGTGGTCCTCGAAATAAAACCACTGTTCTCTATGTTTACAGCACCTCATAGTACACAATCTTTTTGCTAAAAATGCGCCCATCCTCCAATAAATCACCTTGACTTGTGTTTTCTTCAATATGAACTTTAATTTCCTCTGGATTGTTGTATCTTGAAAATGCAACATAGAGTTGTCCATGTGCAAAGACAGGTTCCTTCAAAGAAATACCCACAGACTTAAAAGTTTGTCCTTGGGATTTACTGATGGTCATGGCAAATGCCATGATAATGGGAAATTGTCTTCTTTGAAGGACAAAAAGCAAACCACTCTCACTTGAAGCTAAATCAATTCTTGGTGTAAGAACTGGTTCGCCTTTATTGGTACCATTCCTAATTTCTGCATGCATGAAATTATCCTTTAAATCCATCACAATAAATCTTGACGCATTACAAAGTGCTTTTTTGGGATTCATATTTCTCAGTAGCATGACAATTGCCCCTTTTTTAATTTGCAAAATATGTGGTGGCATTCCAGAGGTAGTTAAATAAATAATAAGTTCCATAGTAAAGTTAGCTTCTCTTACTTTGTCATCAGCCAGAATGGAATCTGCACTGTAACAGTTTTCTTGGGGTGCATTGATTAATTTCAAAATTTCGTTATTTAAATTCAAGGCATCTATATATTTTGATGTCAATATGATTTTGCTTGCAAGTAATCCTCATTATTGATGGTATTGAGGAAGATTGTTGATATTAGTGATTTGTTACAAATCATTTCTGATGGAATTTCAACAGTATCATCAGGTAAATTATTTATTTTTGGGTGTTTTCCTTTTCCAATCTGAATTAGCCAATCATTGAATTGATTTTGGCCTTCAGATCTCATATTTATTTCTAATTTAAGGTGTGTAAATATTTTCCACAGCTTACTTCTCTTTATACACATTTCGACAATGTCAGTCCTATTGCCATGTGGCACGACAGGTAATGTTTGCCTAAAATCTCCTCCTAACATCATCACCTTTCCACCAAATGGCAAATCATTTCCCATAACTGCTTTTAATAATCAATCAATACATTGCAGGGCATTACTTGACATCATAGTTGCCTCATCTATTATAATTAGTTTACTCTTGTGAAATTTTTTGCTTGTAATGAATTTATTTGAATATCCGACACTGATGTTTCTGGAATGGGAACTGGCAGTTTAAATCCATTATGCACAGTTCTACCACCTTCTAACAAAAGTGCGGCAATTCCAATGGTTGCAAATGGCAGTGCTATTTGACCCTATGCTCAAATGCAACTCCTCAATAAATTATATAGATAAGTTTTTCCTGATCCACCAGGGCCATCCAGATAGAAATAATGCTCTTTGAGCATGTCATCATCTATTGCATTTGTGATGGCGTCAAATGTTTTCAATTGTACTGCGCTTAAAGTTCCAATTTGTTCTTGTGTTTTTTGGTATTCAATCTCAGTGTCATACTCGTCAAAGTTAATTTCATCAGTAATTCCTGGATCGGGCAGTTTAAAATTGGCACAATTTAATCCATGAAAAAGAAAGATTTCCTGTATTTCCATTAATGCTTTCAATAGCGCAATGGTCTCATTTTAATGTTTCAAGAAATCTTCACACATATGTAATTTAAATGTTTCCCACAAAGTTAATGCATCAAGTACATTGCAAAAGATGCAAATGAAAGCATATTGTTCTCTCACTTGCTTTGGCATTTGACATAGTGCTGCTTCTTCTAGACATATTTCAAATTCCTTGCAGCTATTGGAAAGTATCATAAACTATGTCATTGACTGTGCGTAAATGTTCAGAACTATGTGCACCAGGAACATGTAAAAGAAGTAATCTTAAACTGAAACGTTCAATGTTTCGTGGACTGATGGTATATATTCTTGGGATCATTTTATAATTATGTTTCTTTCGTTGTCTCCATGCACCATTTACGAATACATAGTGATTTGGAATCTCAATGTATAAAAATTGTCTGGCCTCAGTGTCCTGAAAATTTAATTGAAACCAAGCAGTAAGTGTTGTTGCTCTATGTTCACTTTGTGCTAAAGCATTTCTTTCATTCCCTGCAGTGAAGCAAACAAATTGGCTTTGTGGCAAATGGACAGCTAATCCATACACAGCATGTGACCGATCATGCATCTCAAATTTGAGAAGACGCAACATTGCTTCTGGAGCACTTACATAGCGAGCATCTAAATAACATGAAAGTTCATCATGTAAAATTGGATTGTCTTGTTCATTTTGTGCACCTTACACAAAAACATTTGCTGCATCATATCCTTTGTACATATATTTATACACATATTTGATGGATTTGAGAGAAGTGCAAGCTTCCCCATTGACGTGTGCATTGTACTTCATCAGCAAATGTGGATTGTATGGAACCAAATATCAATTATCAACCATTTGGCCACGGATAATAGCAGTTTGTCCTTCTCTTCTTTTATAAAAAGGGTATCCATCACAATCAGCATAAGTCTGCATTTAAGATTGTTTTGGAAACTCTTTTGTGCATTTTTTTTTTCCATACATGGTGAATTTGGATTGATATCGCCACATGGACCATGTAGTGTTCTATGAGTTACAATCTCATAAAGTTTTGAATGTTTCTCTAAATGTGGCAGTACAGCAGCAATGACTGAATCCACTCTATCCGCAGTATTCAATGTATCTTTTTCTTGCAGTATTAAAAGTATGTGTGCATGTGGCAGGCCTCTATTTTGAAATTCAATGGTATAAACAAAAGTCACACTTTTCCAAAATAAGTGTGCTTTAGTTATGACCTGAATTAATGTATTGAGTTTTATTTTAAATACTCTTGCCACCAAATCTGGTTTGTCAGAAGTATGTTGGCCAAGTTTTTAATTTTCTTTGATCTCTGGCCATTGTGGATTACATGTGAATATAATGAATAAATATGGTTTGTCAAATTTAGTGACAATAGCCATGGCATCATTGTATCTTTCTCACATATTGCGAGGAGATCATTGGGAAGAGGATGGCAAAATCATTGCTCTTCCAGCAGGAATGTCTCTGTTTGCAGCCAATTCAGTGACATAATCCAGCAATCCACAATATTGTTCTACTCGAAGCTTGTTTTGTTGAAATTTGACAACATTTAGATTATTTGTGTCGACTTCTAGATAGGAATCAATAATCCATTGTTTTGTGAGTTTGCCCCCACATAAAATATAATTAAAATTATCCTGAATAGCAGTTTGTGCCACTTTATATTGCAGCATAGAAATATTGTTTCTAACATGAACTTTACTATTGGGATAACTTTGCAACTGTAATTTTGGTTCCCATCCTTGTTCACTATGTGTAAAGAAAATGGGATATGTAATTGGATCCAAATTACTACTTAAAATATTTATGTTTATAAAAGGTTGTTCTTGATTGCATGGATATATCCTAATATCCTGCTCAAATGGTCATAATTTTTAAATACAATGGCAACCTCATTTGCTGCTGGTAAATTATACCATCTTTGATCAGTATGGCGATCTATTTTGAGAACCATATTTACTCTTGGCATTGGCAATTAATTTATTTGCGCATGTGCCTTTTGTTCTTTTTCAACCTCTGCTAATCTTTTTTATGCATGACTATATGGGTTGATGGCCATAATGTTATCGAGCTGTTCAAAGACTATGGGTAAGCATTGATTATTTTCATGAAGCATCATTCGTTATTTAACAGCTTCCATTGTATAAAGGACATATAACTTTGCAAATTTCCTTTGTTCTCCTGATTCTGGGTGTAAATGTGAAGATTGTGGTAAATATGTCCTTGTACTTTAAAACAGTAAGGACCATGTCCTGGGACATTTTCTACTAATGTTGCACCCATTGAAGCAAATAAATATTGCCCTGTTATAAGACCTAATGTTTTTCTTGAAATTGGTATAATTTGGAAATTTTGGGTCACTCATTATACTTTCTAAATATTATGGAAATGTGTGTCTTTCTGGAAGTCTTACCTTTCCTTTCTGACAGCAACTAATAAACTCTCCATCAGTTGGTCTTTCTTTCAGAAAATGATAGGCCCCACAAAACTGAGAAAACACATTCATTAATCCACAATAATGAGTGTCTACTGTTAGTGCTATAAATAAAGGACTATCATGAGCTTCCTCAACATAGAGCTCAGTACAACTTTTTATATCTACATTGGTGTCATCTGTATGAACATTGGTGTCATGAGGCAATATTGGGTCATTAGAAAATGTTTTACAGACAGTTTTTGTTTACTTTTTCTTTTCTTTGAAGCTCCAGCAGACTCAGTTTGTGCTTTTTTTAGTCATTTTTCTTTTATTTAGAAGTCTCTGTCGATCTTCTTCTCTTTAGGATTGTGAAGTCTCAAGAGTCTGTGCATCTCTCCATCTCTGCTTCCGTTGCCTTGCCATTCTTCTTTTATGTTCATTCTTGTCTTCTGCGTTGTCCGCCATTGCAATCTGTAATTGTAAATACAGGTGTAAGATTTTTTTATTTTTATTGTACATATTTTTTTTTACCTGTTATGAATACCAAAGTAAATGAATGAATGAATTAATTAATCAATCAATCAATAGTTTATTTTTATTTTGCATAACTTAAAAGCTAAAGAGCTAAGCATATATTTATATATATATATATATATATATATATATATATATATATATATATATATATATAAATATTTTTTATTTTTATTTTATACTGAATAATGAAGTAATTGATAAATGAATATACATTAATGAAATAATTTTAAACCGTCATGAGTGCAAAACATAAACAGGTAATCATTTCTTCCTAAAGAAGGGCAAACCAAAATAGCTATGAGCAAACTGTAGATTGGCATGAAAAAACTTTGTAATGTTTTTATTAAATTAATTGGCCAATAAATCAAGCTATGAGGTGTAATTCTCATTCATGAAAACATAAATGGCTAATCATATATGTATTCATAATGTATTTTTTTTAAATGATTGATTAATTAATAAAATAAATTATGTTAATTAATTAATCACTAATTGTCATCAATGGGAAAAAAAGACTTAATCCTGCTTTTCTAAAAAATGTCATTCCATTGATGACAGCAATCAATTTTATGTAATAGCAGCTCAAATCCTGCAGAAGTCGCTCTCTGTCTTCAGGCAGGTGCAGAGATGATGAATCTGTAAAATGACATAGAAAGCATTTGTACTTTTTTGTTTGAATGAATTTATGAATCATTGAAAGCATCCTTTTTAATTGGCATACATGCCAAACGTAAAGCCTAATCATCAATATATGCATAAGTAAATGCATTCTAAAATATTAAAAAAGTGTCCTAATATAATAAAGGTATTTAAATATTTAAGTGCTTATAAGGTCCTATCCCTGTTAGACAGGAACATAATTATAAAGTAATTAATAAATGAATATACATGAATAAAATAATGTAAAACTGTCATGACTGCAAAATATAAACAGGTAATCATGTTTTCCTAAAGAAGGGCAAACAGAAAGAGCTATGAGCAAACTATAGATTGGCGTGAAACTGATTTGTAAGCATATATGTATTCATAATGTATTTTTTTTAGTTTTAGTTATTGATTAATTAATAAACTAAAATACGTAAAATAATTAATCAATAGCTGTCATCAATGGAATAAAAAAAATCTTAATTCTATTGTGCTAAAGAATGTCATCATTAAATCATATGCCTGTCAAGTTGATGTTATATCAGCTGAAATCCTGTCGAGGTCACTGTCCTTCTTCAAGCAGGTGCAGAGATGAGGAATCTGTCAAATGATGTAAAAAGCATTTGTAAAGTTTTGTTTGAATAAATTCATGAATCGTTGAAAGTATCCTTTTTAATTTGCATACATGCAAAACGTAAAGGCCTAATCATCAATATATTCATAAGTCAATGCATTCCAAAATATTAAAAAGGGTCATAATATAATCAAAGGATTTAAATATATAAGTGCTTATCAGGTGCTATCCTTATTAGGAAATTAGCATGAACAGAATTATGAAGTAATTATTAAATTAATATACATTAATGAAATTATGTAAAACTGTTATGAATGCAAAACATAAACAGGTAATCATGTTTTCTTAAAGAAGGGCAAACCGAAAAAGAGATGAGCAAACTATAGATTGCCCTAAAACTGTTTTATAATGTTTTCATTAAATTAATTAATAAATAAATCAAGTTATGATGTGTACTTGTCATTCATTATTAAAACATAAATGGCTAAGCATGTAGGTATTCATATTTTTTTGTTGTTTTAATTATCAATTAATTAATAAACTAAAATACATTAATTAATTAATCAATAACTATCATCAATGGCATAAAAAAAGACTTAACCCTGGTTTTCTAAAGACTGTAATCATTAATTCATATACTTGTCAAGGTAATGTTATATGAGCGGAAATCCTGGAGCAGTCTCTCTCTGTCTTCAGGCAGGTGCAGATATGATGTATCTATCAAATTGCGTAAAAAGTATATTTAATGTTTTGTTTGAATGAAGTCATGAATCAATGAAAGTATCCTTTTTACTTGTCATATATGCAAAACGTAAAGGCCTAATCATCAATATATATTTACTAGCGAATTGCCCGTCAAAAAATGACGGCAATGAAATTGTAAGGTAGCTAATGCTGTTTAGTGTGTAATAATGAAATATATAATACATTAATAAATGAATATACTTTACCTATTTTAAAGCATTGTGTGGAAGAGCTGTGAATGTGTTTTGATGTTGCTGCAGCATTAGTGGTGTGGATCTGCTGTGTAAGCGTGCTGAATGTGTGCAGTGTAACACTGTGCGTGCGCGAGACCAAACCGTTAGCGTAGTCGTGTACTTCCGCATTGGCGAGAAATGGCGAGTAATGTGTGTTATACGTTTGTATCGGAATATCCGTAGGTGTTTTGTGGTGTTTTGCGAGTTTCTTGTGGTGTTTTGCGAGTTTAGAGTGCTGTAGCCTCGTTTTCGTTTTGTTCGGCGGCCATTTTTTCTCTCGCTTCGTTTTTTTTTTAGTCTCTAAACTGTTTTATTTGAAGTAAAATCGAGGTGTAAGTTGTATTTTTGAGGTGCTGGGTGCTCCCTCTTGGTGTAGGTAAGTTTTTTATGTATGTGGTGTGTGTATGTATTGTGTTTGACATTTTGTAATGTTCGCGAGTTGCGTCCGAGTGTTGCGAGTCCGTAATGTGTGTGAACGTGTGTCGTATGTTGTTTGCGAGTGTCGTAATGTGTGTGTCGTACTGTTTGGGTTGCGACGTGAAGTTTGCGTGGGTCGCAGTTGCTGGCACGGAGCGCCTTCGGCGCTCCATGCCAGCAACTGCGGCCCTCGCTTCGCGAGGTCCTCAGGTGCTGGCATGGAGCGCCTACGGCGCTCCATGCCAGCAACTGAGGCCCTCGCTTCGCGAGGGTCCTCAGTTGCTGGCATGGAGCGCCTTCGGCGCTCCATGCCAGCAACTGAGACCCTCGGGCAGTGCCCTCGCTTCGCGAGGGCCTCGGCTCGCTGCGCGAGCCGCGGCCCTCGCTACGGCCCTCGCTACGCGAGGGCCGCTGCTCGCTACGCGAGCCCGCAGCGTTAGCAACAACTCGTACGCTCACAACTATATATGTGATAAGTAAATGCATTCCAAACTATTAAAAAGTGTCATCATATAATAAGGGATTTAAATATTTAAGTATTTATAATGTCAAATCCCTTTTAGGGAATAAGCAGGAACATAGATATATACATTTGAAAATGTACCTAATTTTTTTTCAATTATTTTTCTTTTCTTTTTTCTGTAATTAATACTAATTAATAGTTAGTCAATAAATGTACGTTAATAATCATTACTTCAGATATATAAATGCAATATTAAATAAATGCATTGTAAAATAGACAATATTTATTTTTTATAATGATTCCTGATTAATAATGAATTAACTACTATTCATTAACTAATTAATTCATTAATTAATTAATAACATTGATCAATGGAAAAGAAAAAGCCTTAATCATTTTAAACTAAAAAACAGCATCATTAAATGAAATACAGTACATGTACAGGTGATCTTATTGCAGATCAAATGCTGCAAACGTCACTCTGTGTACTCAGTCAGCTGCACAGATGATCAATCTGTCAAATAAAATGAAAATAATTTTTAATGTTTCAATCCAATTAATTCATTAATCATTAAGAGTATGATGTTTATCAAGACCCACTCTCTGGCTGGGGTCTGTTGATCGGATTTGGGTGACTCTGGACTTTTGGATTACAGGAACATCATGACTCAGCCCTTGGGTTAGACTGAACAATATTGACAGTAAGTCTGATGAATCTTACTGCAAGCATATGTCCCCGGGTAAATAATATATCTACACGCCACGTCTTGATGAAAATTATGAACCACGTTTTATTTTGGAACAACATACTTAAAACATTTCACACACACACAGTGGAGGGAGTGGATCAACCTTTCCCCTTTCTCTGGCCAATAGGATAACCTCCAGAGTAACCTAATTACCTCTGTCCAATGTAAAAGAGGTAGGCTATGGGAACCACCAGACCCCTCCCATGGGCCAACCCCAGGCGTGGCCACCAAGCTCATTCTGACACAGACTCTCCCCGTGGAAACTTCCTGTTTGAACTCCTAGGCCCCCCCATTGTTATCTAGGTGCCTGGCTGTCTGGCAAATCTCTTTGTTTATACTAAGGACCATATGGCCAACTCCTGACTGAGAGTTTATACAATGGGGAATGGTTAACTAAATACAATTAATCCCTAATACAATATACAACATAATACTAACCTATAATCACCCATAACACAATATACAGATGGCGGCGATTGGTATATAACAGTCCCTCCTGGTAGGCACAACTAGTGGCCAACTTGAGTTATGACAACGGCCCCCCCAAGTGTAGCCTGAGAACATCAAGGGTCCATGATTTTCTCAGCTACGCTGATACTCATAGCTCCAGTTGGCGTGATAATCCATCTGCATTTTGATGGAGTTTACCCCTACGATGCTGTATTTGAAAATTGAATGTCTGTAGTGCCAGGCTCCATCTTAGCAAACGTCCATTTTCTCCTGCTACCTTAGACAACCAGCACAAGGGGTTATGGTCGGTGGTCACAGTGAATGGTCGTCCATATAAATAATGTTGAAGTTTGCGCAAAGCCCAAACTACGGCCAAACATTCCTTCTCCACAGTAGCATAGGCCGTTTCACGCTGCAACAATTTCCTGCTCAAATACGCCACAGGATGCTCCACTCCTTGATCATCTGTCTGGCTTAGCACAGCCCCTATGCCATACAGGCATCTGTCTGGACCACAAAGGGTCAGTTATAGTCCGGGGCAGCCAATACTGGGGAACAAGTCAGAGCTTCCTTGAGGTTCTGGAATGCAGTTTGACACGCAGGAGTCCATGTCACTTCCCTGGGCAATTTATTTTTGGTCAAATCGGTCAGTGGCTTGGCTGTAGTGCTGAAATCAGGAATGAACTTGCGGTAATACCCAGTGATGCCCAAGAAAGCTAGTACCTGCTTTTTAGTCTTAGGGATAGGCCAAGCTGCAATACCCTCTACTTTGGCTGGTTCTGGCCTTAACTTCCCACTACCTACCCAGTGACCCAAGTACTGCACCTCTGCCTTTGCCCACTGGCACTTATCTGGTCTCATGGTCAACTTGGCTTGCTCAATGGCCTGCATAATTCTAGCAATATGTTCTATATGCTCCTCCCAGGTCTGACTAAAGATGGCTATATCGTCCAAGTAAGCCTGAGCATACTCCTGGTGCCCATGTAACAATTTGTCTACTAGTCGCTGGAAGGTAGAAGGGGCATTTTTCATCCCAAAAGGCATTACCTTAAATTGGTATAGTCCAAAGGGGGTGACAAATGCGGACTTCTCCCTAGCTGACTCTTCCAAAGGGATCTGCCAATATCCCTTGGAGAGATCCAGTGTGGTTAAATACTTCGCAGTACCCAACCGGTCCAACAACTCGTCCATGCGTGGAACAGGGTAGGCATCCGTTTTTGTTTTATCATTCAGCCTATGATAATCCACGCAGAAGCGAGTTGTGCCATCTTTTTTGGGTACCAATACGACAGGAGATGCCCATGGACTACTGGATTCTTCAACAACCCCTAATTGTAACATCTTGCGTAATTCTGCTTGTATGCTTGTATGGGCCACATTCCCCTGTCACCACTACATGAGCTGCTAGGGGGGTACACCCAGGGTCAGTAGTAAATAAGGGTTTGAAGGGTTTTAGTTTGCCTAAAAGCTGCTCCTGCTGCTCTGTGCTTAGGTTTTTGGCCTGGTGAAGGCTTTCTTCTAGCGTTTTCTGCTCTGCCTTTTGCAACATGTCTGGTATCTGCCCTTCCTCTGGGTCATCCTCTGTGGCCCTGCAAATGGCTAACATATGAGCTGCTCGCTTTACATATGCTTTTAAGCGATTAATGTGGGCCACCCTGGTAACCACTCTCTCTGGATCTACCATAACCACATATGACTTGTTGCCCAGTTTTTTGCTAAATGTATAAGGTCCCTTCCACAAAAACTGTAACTTATCCTGGGGCTGAGGTTCCAACATGAGCACCTCCATCCCCTCCTCCAGTTCCCTGTCACTGGTTCCTGCCTTGTAGTATCTCCTATCTCTCTCTTGCGCTTTACGCATATTGCTCCTCACAATTCCAGCCAACCTAGCCATATTTTCCCTGAAAGCTAATACATAGGTAGCCACTGGTACAGGGTGGTGACTATACTCCCCTTCCCACGTCTCCCTGATCACGCTCAAGGGTCCTCTCACCGGCCTACCATATAGAAGTTCAAAAGGGGAATACCCTGTAGATTCCTGAGGTACCTCTCGGTAGGCAAAGAGCAGACAAGGCAACAATCGTTCCCAGTCTGACTCCTAAACAGTAAATGTATGGATCATGTGTTTGAGTGTCCCATTGAAGCGCTCACAGAGGCCATTGGTTTGGGGATGGTAGGGGGAAGCTGTAATGTGTCTTATGACCCACATGGACCATAACTGTTCGGTCACTTTGGCCATAAATTGGGGCCCTCGGTCAGACAAAATTTCCTGAGGAAACCCTGTCCTTGTAAAGATAGTCATTAATGCCCCTGCCACCTTAGGAGCTGAGATACTGGATAAAACCACCGCCTCAGGATACCTGGTGGCATAATCTACCATGGTGAGAATAAATTTCTTGCCGGTCTTGCTAACCCTAGCTAGTGGCCCAACAATGTCTATGGCTACCCTTTGAAATGGTATCTCCATCACAGGGAGTGACTGTGGGGGAGCTCTGCTATTTTTTTTAAACGGCTGGGTCCTTTGGCACGCATCACAGGATCGACAGTACTCTTTTACATCCTGATTTAATCCTGGCCATAAAAATACCTCTACTACCCTACACAGAGTTTTCTTCTGCCCCAAATGCCCTCCCAGAGGAATCTCATGGGCTATTTGTAATACCTTGCCTCTATACTGTTGTGGGACCACTAACTGCTTTCGTGGTTCCCTTTCTACCTCATCCTTCCCAGGCACCTTGATTCTGTACAACAACCCCTGTTCCCATACAAAACTATCTAGATCATCCACTGATTTGCCCTGGGCGGCCCTGTCCCTTACCCCTGCTAAAGTTTCATCTTCCTGCAATGCTATTCTAAGTTCTTCCCCCTTTGCCCAGTCTAAGGTCAATGTCGTAGCCAGCAAGTCACTTACCCTGGGTTCTGGGTATTCCGTCTGGTCCTGGTTCATCCTGCATCCATTGGCTCTGGTTTGAGCTCTTGTTAAGGGCTGTACATACTGGCTCACCATGTGACCCAAATCGTTCCCTAGCAAAACATCCGCAGGCAGGTTATCCATAACTCCTACCTCTGTAGATTTACTTCCAGTGCCCCAGTCCAATTGAATGCGAGCCATGGGAATGGGAAATTGTTTTCCCCCAGCAACCATAACCCACATTTGCCTCTGTATGCAGTCTGAGGTGCGCACCCACTTAGGTAGAACTACAGTGACTGCGGATCCTGAGTCACGGTAACCCACAGCCCTGTGACCCCGCACCCAGACTGGTTGTCTGTGCTGTTCCCCGGAGTCCTTCTGTGCTCTCCTCACCGTGTGGATCCCATGGCACCATCCCTCTGCTTCTGGCTCCCAGGGAGCTGCGTTGGGAGGTCCTGCTCCAGCATCCCATTCCCCCAGGTAATTCACTGCAGGCTGTCCTCTCTGATGCCTCTGAAGCTGAGGACAATCTCTTGCTATGTGGCCCTGCTGGTTGCACTTGAAGCACTCTCTATTGGGAAATCTGGGTTCTGGGTGTGCTCTGGGAACAGGTCCTGACTTGATACCCCGCTGTCCATATGCGTTCTGAGGCTGCGCCCAGGGCACATGGCTGGGCGCATTGCGTGCAATAGGGGCCTGTCGTGTTGTCCCCAAGTCTCTTGAGCCCCGGTCTGTATGCCCATTAGAGTTGGTAATCTGGGGAACTCTCTTAGTTCTGGTACTAACAAAATGGTTGGCCAGGCTAGCTGCCTGGTCCCCATCTACTGGCTTCTGATCCTGCAGCCAATCCCTCAATTCTGGTGCGCAAAGTTGCAAAAATTGCTCCATTAGCACCACCTCCAAAATTTGTTCTGCTGTGGTGGCCCCTTGTGTAGACCACCACTGAGTGCAGGCACGCCCTAGTTTAAACATTACCTCAACATGAGTGTCCTCTGGTCCCTTGGTAGTGCCTCTGAATCTGGCCAAAAAAGTTGCAGGGGTTACGGCATATCTGCCTAGTAACACTGTACATAAATGGTTGTAATCCATGGCTAGATGTGGAGGAAGGGCCCGACAGGCTGCGCTGGCCTTTCCAGTCAACATGGTCAATAGTAACTTGGCCCATTCTTCAGGAGGTATATCCTGTACCTTACATTGCTGCTCAAACTCTTGGATAAATCCGTCAATGCTGTCTTTATCATCCTGGAACTGTTTAAAATTCTGATATGCCAGTTTGACTCTTACTGGCATCTCTGCAGGGTTGACCCCAAGCCTTTGCTGAGCTTGGACACTCACCCCTGTACGTTCTTCCTGTATTTGCTGCTTTATTAGGTTCAGTCCTTTAATTGCCTCTTCCAGCGTTATCTCCCCGGGGCAAAACTCCCTGGCTTCACTGAACCTGCGTCTTGCCTCCTTTCGGATATCATCTGGCTGTCCTTCTTCCTGCTGAGATCTTGGGGTCCTTGGTAGTGTGCTTATCCCCTCACCCAACTCCTCTTGTTCCAGCTGTTCTGCATCATACCTTCTCAAGGCTGCTATCACATCTGCTGGTTGGTCCCTTTTCTTCCGGGGAATTCCTTTTAGTTTCTGAGCCTTTCTCAGTTCTGCTGAGGACATGTCCTCATACTGCTGTTCCATCCTCAGTCCTTTCCTCTAGAGTCTCCAACCACTGCCACCAGTTATCAAGACCCACTCTCTGGCTGGGGTCTGTTGATCAGATTTGGGTGACTCTGGACTTTTGGATTACAGGAACATCATGTCTCAGCCCTTGGGTTAGACTGAGCAATATTGACAGTAAGTCTGATGAATCTTACTGCAAGCATATGTCCCCGGGTAAATAATACATCTACACGCCACGTCTTGATGAAAATTATGAACCACGTTTTATTTTGGAACAACATACTTAAAACATTTCACACACACACAGTGGAGGGAGTGGATCAACCTTTCCCCTTTCTCTGGCCAATAGGATAACCTCCAGAGTAACCTAATTACCTCTGTCCAATGTAAAAGAGGTAGGCTATGGGAACCACCAGACCCCTCCAATGGGCCAACCCCAGGCGTGGCCACCAAGCTCATTCTGACCCAGACTCTCCCAGTGGAAACTTCCTGTTTGAACTCCTAGCCCCCCCCCCCCCCCCCCCATTGTTATCTAGGTGCCTGGCTGTCTGGCAAATCTCTTTGTTTATACTAAGGACCATATGGCCAACTCCTGACTGAGAGTTTATACAATGGGGAATGGTTAACTAAATACAATTAATCCCTAATACAATATACAACATAATACTAACCTATAATCACCCATAACACAATATACAGATGGCGGCGATTGGTATATAACAGTCCCTCCTGGTAGGCACAACTAGTGGCCAACTTGAGTTATGACAATGTTTAATTGGCATACATGCAAAACATAAAGGTGTAAGCATGGATATATTTATAAATACATGCACTATACAATATGAAATGTAGCAGGTGTCATAATCTAATAAAGTGATTAAAATAATTAACTGCTTTGAGCATCCTATTCCTTTCAGACAATGAGCAGCAATACAGAAATATAAGTGCACTGTAAAATATACCTATTTTTAGGGCATTTTAAACAATTTTCTTTTATATTATTACTAATTAATTACTAATTAAGTAATTAATGAACATTAATAATTGAGCAGCAACACACAAATATAAGTGCAGTAATAATTACGCAGCAAAACAAAAATATAACTACACTGTAATAATTAATCACCAACACTGAAATATAAGTGCACTGTAAAATGTACATCTCTTTTGAGGCAGGTTCAACATGTTTTTTTTATTATTACTAGTTAATGACTAATGAAGTAATTAATGAACATTAATAATTTAGCAGCAGCACCAAAATATAAGTGTACTGTAAAAGGTACATATTTTTTGATCCAGTCTTAAAAATGATTTTTATTATGACTAATTAATTACTAATTCATTAATTAATGAACATTAATAATTAATTAATTAATAAATATATTCAAAAGAGTTAATCAATATATTCATAAAGTAAAGGCAGTCAAAATATACAATTTTTTTTTTCATAATGCTTACTAATTAATAATTACTAAATTAATGTCCATTAAAAATTGATCAATCAATTAATAATATATTTGACATCGTTAACCATTAATGTCTTCATAAAGTAAAGCATTGTAAAATATAAGAATGTACATATTGTTTTTGTAATAATATATATTTTTTAATTAATAATTAATTAATCAATAAATTATACTTTACCTATTTATAATGAATAGCCAGCAATGAATATCCTGAAGAGCTAACAATCTCTTTGGATTTTCTGGCAGCAGAAAATGTCCAGTCAGACTATCATCACCTGAGGAGAAAGTGTCAGCACTGTGGCAAGTGAGCCCTATATAAAGGCTGCGTGCGCGAGACAGAACCATTGATTTAGGCAGGAAAGACGCCATTTCAGATTTAAAATATGTAGATTAGCAAATTAGTGTTGTAAAATGTCGTCGATATTCTATGTGTTACGCACCTCGCGAGCATTTTATGTGTTTCCTGATTTTCCTGAGTGTATTTTTGTACCTCGTACGTCCCTGGCAAAGTCTCACGTGTCTGGCGGTGTTTTGCTTGCTTTAGGGTCGTGTAGCCTCGTTTTCATTTTTTTCGGCTGCCATTTCTTTTTTTGCTTAGGCGATTGTCGAGTGGCGAAACTCAGCAAATTCAACTTAAATTCGCGTTCCACCTCACTCCCAGACGTCCTGGCTGTTCCCCCGTGCTATGTGTGATTTTTTTTGTAGTTTTTTTTTTGCGTATTAACAGCCTTATTAAATTGCAATTCGGTAAATTTAAAAGGGCTCTATTTAAGCACATAGCATATTTTTTTTTACAGAAGTTTTTAGTTAGTGAAGACCTTGCTTTTGGATAAAAGTTCACTGACTAAAAACTTCTGTAAAAAAAATATGCTATGTGCTTAAATAGAGCCCTTTTAAATTTACCTAATTGCAATTTAATAAGGCTGTTAGTGTTTTTTTATTGCTTTTTGATTTATGCAGTTCGACCGTTAACTTCGTATTTTTCCTATGTCAGATTTTTTTTTTTGTAAGTCCTGCGTCTCTTAATTTTTTTTTTCTAAGTCCCGCGTTTGTCAACCTAAGGCGATCCTACGTTTTGTAAGTGTTTGTAGGCTAAGTCCCGCGTGTTTCATTACCTCCACTGCTGTGAGTTTTAGTTGTTTAATGGCTCGCCTCGCTTTGTGAGGCTCACAGGCAATGAGCGCCTTTGGCGCTCATCGGCTAAGTGCTCCGAGTTTTGTGCGGTGGTTTTGTTAGTGGGGGGCTGTAGGACTAAGTGCTGCAAGTTGACGGTCTTGTGGGGTGGTTTTGTTAAAAAAGTGAGGCGCCGTAGAGCCTCCACCTCCGCAAATGCGGCACCTCGCTTTGCGAGTGGTCTGCATTTGCTGCCAGAACTGCGTCCCTCGCAAAGCGTGACAACGTCTCACAGTTTGACAACTATCATATGTGATTAGAGACAGATATACTGGAAAACAGAATAACAAAAATACAGTTTAGCAATCTTAATCAAACACAAGCATCATTGGTCCACAAATGTAGCTTTCCATAAACTTTACTGATAAGCAAAGTCATATCTACAGTGACATTCTGGTTTAATATCCGAATGGCGTGTAGCATCTGCCTCCTCCCATTTTCCATATTTTCCTCTTGGCTAATTATAGAAATTAAACCTTAATCATTATTTAATCTTAAAACTTGATAAATAAACCATAGGATATAAGGAATGCCGCCTATTTTAAAGTTATCAGTGTCCCTGGTCTTATGTTCCGGAAAAGATTTTCAAGTATAATCCTAGGGAACACTTATTACGTTGTAGGGCGTCCCCCGTAATAACGGGGGGAAAGCAAAATGAATAACGTAACCTAAACAAATTAAATTAAGAAATTGAGAAATCACATTCCGGTTATACTAATACATCTTGAAAATTCTCAAAATTAAGCACTCCTACTTACTGGATCAAGATTTTCTCGTGATCCCCCCTCCTCGGTCCCCGGTCTCCGGCTCTCTCTTTCCCTTCTCTACTGCCTTGATTAGGATAGTCACATTATCTAGGTTGTTGTAAGGGCTCGGATGTCTATGTATGTTATCCAAGAACCCCAAATATCAAGGAATTTGGGTATTGTGTCTGCTAGGGAGTGTGTGATTCTCTTGTTTGTAACAATAATGTGTATTTTTACCTTCACTGCTCCCAGCCCCAGGGAGCTGGACTTCCACCTGTGAGCTATATGGCTTTTAGTTCCTAACATGAAATACCAAAGGAATCCCCAGCAGGCAGTTCTCCGCAGATAGCCTAATTGATTGCATAAAGACATCCGCCACTAGGTCTCCCACTTCTTACCATACTTGCTGCACTATCCTACAGTTCAACCATATGTGTAAGAAGGTACCTATATCAGCACAGCCCCTGAAAAATCTTGTGCTCTCTGAACTGTTCCACTGAGCCAGGCTATCAGGAGTGATATACGCCCTATGGATGATCTTAATGGAGGTTTCCAGTACACTATAATTTAAGGAACTCCTAAAGATATTGGACCATGATGTTTCCCACTTTTTAGGTTCCCATAGGAGTGCTAGGTCTCTTTCCCACTCCTTTATATATTTAACTTTACTTTTCTATGAGCGAATGTTAAAAGTGTCATATAATTTGCTTATCATTCACTTAGTCACAGGAGCTTCTCCACAAATCTTTGAGAACCTATTATGTTGGGGCATACCTGTTGAGCGGGTCATCGTGGAAAAAAAGTGTCTCAATCTGCAGTAGTTGTAATGCTGATAAATAGGGAGGTCATATTTATCCCTTAATTCCTCAAATGTGAGTATTCAACCCTCCTTAACCCACGAGCCCAACCTATATAGTTTGTTCAATCTCCACCAATGTTGAGCCATTGCTGGAATATCCATAGGGGCTTGCGGATGTGTAAATATTGATATTAGAAAGGGTTGATTTGGGTAAAAGTGTAAGGTGGAAATGTGCCCAGGTTATACACAATGATGTTTGTTTAACCATTGGGTTTGGCGAGTTTCTTAACTGGGCTGCTGGGGTAGCTACTGTGTCCCATGAGAGAGGGCGCATGCCCCAATTCTCAATGAACATCCATGCAGGATGAAAAGTTACTAAGTGCTCCAGGGGGACAAATGCTAGTTGGGATGCCCTATAGTAGAGTTTGAAGTTAGAGCATGATAATCGCCTTTTGTTTAGTGCCTATACATGATTGATTTGGAAACCCTGGCAGAGCCACCTTGCCAAATAAAACAAAAATCTTGCCTTTCAAAAATTGACAATTCTCTCATGTTAATAGAAATGGGTACTGTTCTAAAAAGGTACATCAGCCTGGGTAAAATAGTCATCTTCACTGTATTAATCCTGCCCAACCACAAAATGTGAGCTTTAGACCAAATAATCAGATTTTTTTTAAGTAGGCTATAAAAGGGGTTATAATTGGCGCTATATAAGTCTGTAATTTTGGGCGTTAAATTTATCCCCAGGTATTTAATGTTTTTCGTGGCCCATAGGAATTTATACGATCGTGTTAAGATATCGTTCTCAGTTGCTGACATGTCCAAAGCAAGAGCATCAGTGTTTTCTGTATTGATATTTAGGACAGAAATGACTCCAAAATTATCCAAAATTTGCATCAGAGCTGGGACTGACCTCACTGGATCCAAGATAGAACACAACAGATCATCTGCGAAAAGTGAGAATTTAAACTGTTGGATCCCTGTAATATCTGTAATATCTGAGGTTGCTCTAATCATCTGTGCAAGTGGCCCTAGGGCCAGGGCAAAGAGAAGAGGGGACTGAGGGCATCCATGTCTTGTTCCGCGCTGCATGTGAAGAACCGGCCTAACATGGCCCAGAATTTTTAGATTAGCTTTAGGAGCATTATAATAATTTTGGATCAGATTAATAAATCTTAATTTAAAGCCAAATTTTGCAAGTGACGCTAAAGGATAGGGCCACTCCACTGAGTCAAATGCTTTCTCCACATCCAGCGCGAGCAGACAGGCCGAACGTTTGTTATGCTTCACATGATGCAGAATTCAGAATCTTTCGATATATTATACCCCGCCTGCCTTCCTGGTATGAACCCCATTTGATCATTATGAATTAGGGACGGTAAAAAGTCTGCAATCCTGTTGGCCATCATTTTGTCCAGAAATTTAATATCACAGTTCAATAGTGAAATGAGCCTATAGTTTTTTGCTTCAAGTGGGTTCCTACCCGCTTTCAGAAAGAGAACAATCTCTGCAAGATTTAGATCTGGGGGAAGCTGCTGCCCATCCAATATTGCATTGTACAGGGTAGTAAAATGAGGGGCCAGTTGATCCACACATTTTTTTGTAGTATAAATTCGTGAACCCATCTGGGCCTTGCCAACTTTAGAACTAAGAATGGTGTTTCGGACCTCAACTAAGGTAATCGCCTTATTTAAATGTGTCAGGTTCTCCTCCATCAAGTGTGAGAGATCTAAAGGGCCTAAAAAACAGTGTATTCCATGATGACACATACAATTTTTCAGGATATGCAAAAAATATCTCTTGTATTTTAGATGGATTGGACATTTTCCTGGGGTGGGGGGGGGGGGGGTTGTAATTAATAAACCTTTGATTGTGATTGGTTAGATTTGATTTTGATTTTTAGCTAAATCTGGCTTATTTGCCTTGTGGTAAAATTTATGCTGCGTCCAGCGGAAAGCTTTTTCCGTTTTTTCCGAAAGAATAATATCTATTTTCTCTGCTGTTGATTATCCAACTCTAACCTCTTCAATGCTGCATTAAGATTTGCTTCCTGCAATTTACACTTTTTCTTAAACTCTGAAGTCAGTTATATACAGGCGCCCGAAATGTATGCTTTATGTGCCGCCCAAACCCATTCTATCCCCTTGTCTTGTTTAAGATTAATATCAAAGTACAGTTGCAAATCTTGCATAAGTCCATCCCTCATTGGTGGGTTGGAAAACAACATTTCATTTATACGTCAGGAGTATAGGATTTATTTTCTATCTTTAAATCTAACATAGTTTTCACAATTGAGTGGTCCGACCAGGTACAAGGGATCATCTCATAGTTTTTTGATTGCTCTAATAAAGATGAATCCAGGAGTAAGAGTCGTGAGGATAGGAATGAAACAAATATTCCCGGTCCTTAGGGTGTTGCTCCCTCCAGGTGTCTACTAAATTTAGAGTGGCAAGATGACTCTTGATTTGTTTTAGTTTATTTGAGAACTGGAACTATTAACCTCCTTTTGACATATCAAGTTCTGGGTCTAGTATTAGGTTAAGATTCCCCCCTAGGATAATTTTGCCACACTCATGTTGTTCCAGTGTTTTGAGGAGACCCAAAAATGTATGGTGTGGATTTTTGGTTGGAGCATAGATAGAGACTAGGGTTAGCTTAGTTTCTAGGATTTTCTCTGTCAATATAATGTAATTACCATTTTGATCTATCTTTTTCTCTTCTATGGTAAAATGGAAGTCCTTATGTAAAAGTATTGCCACCCTTCCCTTTTGTTATCTTGGCCTGTGGCACATACAGTTGGGTAATATTTATGTAGAAATTTTGGGATCCTATTACGTACAAAGTGGGTTTCCTGCATGAATATGACAGATGGGCGTTGGTCTATATGTGATAAATGCCTTGCGTCTCTTGTGTGTGGAATTAAAACCCTTAACATTATGTGTCACTAGGACAAACTCTGAGTCATTCATTGGAATAGGCACCATAAATATTATAACTTACTGCGACCTTAACATTAGAAAAAGGCATAAATGGAGACCTGAGGACCGGTGAGGAGGACCATCCTAGGAGGACCCATGAGGAGGGCAATCCCTCTGCCTGGCATTTTATAACCTTGAAAAAGAAAGAGTGCATTTTAATGACCTGATAACATAAAAAGTAGAAAAACAACATTTAAATTGTAACACAATACAACACATTCTGACCTATCCTCACAAATAAACTTAACGCATGTAAGTGCCTAGGGGGTAAAGAATCCATGTCCTTTCCGGAATAACCCCTAGAATGAGGATGACTATATAACATTACTTAACGGAACTCTAAATAATCTTAACAGCTACATAGCCCAGGGGCCCTAGCCCCCCACATTAAGTAATATACATTCACCTATAATCATGCATAATGACAGTATATAATCATCTGTGTTTCATCTATAACAGATTATAATCAAGGGTGAAAGTAGTTATTACATTTTTGAGTTAGTTCAACAAACTCCATCGCTGTGTGGTACAACAGACCACATGGGAGACCTCTCCTCTCTTTCCAAGCCCCATATCTTGAAGGCCAGCTTCACATCTTTCAAATTTCACTCCCTGAATCTGTGATTTATCTGTTACAGCAATTGTGAAAAGTCTTCAGTTAGCCGCTGTCAAATCTGGAGGATCAGTCTTGGCCTTATGACGTTTATGAATGGGCATAACATTCCCCTGCTTTACTGGCCTGCTTCTAGTGTTTGAGTCAGGGGGTTGTAGCTGTACTCTCTCAGATATGAGATTAAGCGAGCAAAGAAAAGATTGACATTCTTGCAAGTCATGGGCTACATGTCCTTTAGTGGAGAATTGGAGTCTGAATGGAAATCCCAACCTATACGGAATCCTGTGCTGGAGGAGAATGTCCAAAGCTGGTCTCATCTTTCTGCGCTTTGACAATGTAGATTGAGCCAGGACCGCATATATTTGTATAACCGCCCCATCTGGCCCTTGGATTCTATTTAGGCCTATAGAGGAATTTAATAGTTTGTCCCTTGTTTGTTGCCTTAAGAAGCAAACTATAATACCTTTTGGGGCGTTAGGGTTTGCAGTTGCCCCTGGTGCTCTGTGTGCCCTTTCTATAACAACCTCCGTTTCTGGGGTACTGGGCATGATGGTCTTGATGACAAATGTCAGGTATGGTATAAAGTCCGTTATAGCTTGTGGAATTCCCCTAAATCTAACGTTATATCTCCGGGATCTATTTTCCATATCTTCTAGCTTTAATTCAAGGGCTGCAATTTTCTGAGCATTTGTGTTTATGTCTAATCTATCCCGGGCCTGTGTTACCACAACCTCATTCATTGTTGTTTTCAACAGGTGTGTCCTTTGGCACAGGTTATGGATATCTTTTTGAAGAACAGTAACTGCTGAGTTTTAAGTATGGATTCAAACCAGGTTTTGGAGTCCTAGGATATACAGTATTAGTATTTTTAAGCTTGCCTTGTTGCAGGCCCTCAAACATAGACTCAGGAGGGGGAGAACATCTAGCAGTAGTTGAGGGAAAATGTTCCGATATACTGCGGGTCCCCTCATTTCTCTTTGTTTTGCCCATAGTGATGGATATGTATAGATGAGCAAATATCAGCTAAAATTGTTTACCAGTGCGGAAATCCCATATATAGTTGTGATCAGGCGAGCTTGCTCAAGCCGTTGCTCACGCTTGCGGGCTCGCAAAGCGAGGGCCCCGGCTCACTGCACCCCAGGAGCCTGCACGGCTCCCCCTGCCGCACTGATGCTCCCCAGCGGCCCACAGCACCCCGGGAGCCTGCACGGCCCCCCCTGCCGCACTGATGATTCCCAGCGGCCCACAGCACCCCTGGAGTTTGCACGGCTCCCCCTGCTGCACTGATGATCCCCAGTGGCCCACATCACCCCAGGAGCCTGCACGGCTCCCCCTGCCGCACTGATGATCCCCAGCGGCCCACATCACCTGTGCATCGCCTGTGCTGGTTGCCCTGCGGCTGTGTTCTCCCCCAGGGCTCCCTCCTCGGCAGGTCCACTCAGCTGCTTCACATCTCTGCCTCAACAAGCAGACAGGGCAGAGATGAGGATTGGGGCCACCGCTGCTCCCCACACGGACAGCCATCTGCAGAGATCCAGTGGGAGAAGGCACTTTCAACAGGAGAGAGAGAGAGGGGGCAAAGAGAGACAAGAGAGGGAGATTGGGGGCAAAGAGAGACAAGGGAAGGAGAGAGAGGGCAAAGAGAGACAGGGGAGGGAGAAAGGGGGCAAAGAGAGACAGGGGAGGGAGAGAGGGGGCAAAGAGAGACAGGGATGGAGAGGGGGCAAAGAGAGACAGGGGAGGGAGAGAGGGGGCAAAGAGAGACAGGGAAGGGAGAGAGGGGGCAAAGAAAGACAAGGGAGGGAGAGAGAGGGAAAAGAGAGACAGGAGGGGGAGGGAAAGAGACATGGGAGAAAGAAATGTTTGGGAAAAAACTTGATCTTGCCATCATTTTTTGACGGGCAAGTCGCTAGTATTAAATAGCATTCAGGGAATTGCTGTATACTTTTACTCTAGAGATCTATCTAGCTCCCTGGGCTAGCATGTGGCACTGGTTGTATCTCAGAAAATATTACCTTGGAGGTACTTGCCATCAGCTGATTACCTAGTTCACTAAAATCTTTCTTTAGGACCCTCCATCTTCCACTAACTTTGTCATTAATACCAATATGTACCAAGACCATTGGTTCATTTCCAGCCCCTCCCAATAATTTGTCTACCCGATCCACAACATGACGAACCCGAGCACCCGGGAGACAGCAAACTGTTTGATTGCTGGGATCTGGGTGACAAATCACCCTGTCTACCTTCCTGATAATAGAGTCCCCTACCACCAAAATCTGTCTGTTGCCTATTCTGCCCTCCCACTCCTCCAGTAGAACTGTTCTCCCGGCTTTTGCATAAATTTTTAATTTTCTATTTTAGCCAGTCTAATAGCCCTTTTGCAAGCCTTGTTGATTTCCTTGTAAAACAGCCTCTGTCCCCTCTTGTGTGTATAACTTAAATGCTTGTTTTTACTCTGTATCTTGATCTCTAAATCATTGTTAAGCCACATTGGATGTGGTTTACTCCTTTTACTTTTATTCCCACTTGGTATATGGTGATAAGTATGTATATTTAGTAAGGATTTAAATGTTGTCCATCTATTTTCAGTGTTTTTACTTATCAGTTCTCTGTCCCAGTCTATACTTTGTGTTGCTGCCCTTAGACCGTTAAAATCTGCCCTTTTAAAATTAAGAGTTTTTGTTGCCGCTTAAAATTTTGTTTTTTAATTCAATCTCAAATGAGACTGTGTTGTGATCACTGTTTCCCAACGGTTGCCCTTTTCCATCATTTGATACTATATCAATATTATTTGTGATGACTAAATCTAAGATAGCTTTATTTCTAGTAGGCTCTTGTATAACCTGGGCCAGATAATGATCTCTGAGTGTACTCAAGAACCTGATCCCCTCAGCTGAACTACTGGTTTCAATTATCCAGTTTAATTCAGGGTAATTAAAATCTCTAATTATTAGAACTTGCCCATGCTTAGCTGCATTTCCAATCTGTAACAATAATAGTATTTCCTCACTTTCAGCTATATTTGGGGGTTTATGGCACACTCCTACTAATATTCTTTTGGAATTTGCTGCTCCGCTATTTAACTCTACCCACAAACATTCAACTCTATCACTAGTTCCGCCATAAATATCTCCTCTGACTATAGGCTTAAATTCAGGCTTAACATACAGACAAATCCCTCCTCCTCTTTTACCATTGCCTCTATCTTTCCTAAATAGGTTATAACCATCAATATTAACAGTCCAGTCATGAGATTCATCCCACCATGTTTCAGTAATGCCTATTAAATCCCATTGTTCATTAATTGCTAATAATTCTTACTCTCTAATTTTTCCTGGCAAGCTTCTGGCATTAGCAAGCATACACCTTATGTTACCTTATGAGTCGATAGTTCTGAAGTGCCTGCCACTGTACTTGAGTTACTTAGTGCTACCTCCTATTAACTATGCTACCCCTCCCCCATCTACTCCCCTATGAGTTGTTAATTCATCCCTTATACCCTCTACACTTTCTACACCATTACTTATATCTAGTCCCTCCCCTCCACCTACTAGCTTAAAAACTCCTCCAGCCTTTCTACCATCTGATCCCCTAGCATAAAAGCTCCCTCACAATTTAGGTCCAATCCATCCGTACTGTAGAGATTGTACCGAAGTGAGAAGTCAGCCCAGTGCTCTAAAAACTCAAACTCCTCCTTAGTGCACCACATCTTTAGCCACACATTAACCTCCCTAAGCTCCTTCTGCCTCCCTGGGCTAGCATGTGGCACTAGTAGTATCTCAGAAAATACTACCTTGTAGGTACTTGCCTTCAGCTTATTTCCTAGTTCTCTAAAATCATTCTTTAGGACACTCCATCTTCCATTAACTTTGTCATTGGTACCAATATGTGTCAAGACCATAGGTTCATTTCCAGCCCCTCCCAATTTTTTGTCTACCCGATCCACAACATGACGAACCCAAGCACCCGGGAGACAGCAAATTGTTCGATTGCTGGGCTCTGGGTGCCAAATCAACCTGTCTACCTTCCTAATAACAGAGTCCCGTACCACCAAAAGCTGTCTGTTGCTCTGCCTATTCTGCCCTCCCACTCCTCCAGTAGAACTGTTCTCCTGGCTGTTCGAGGGAACAGCTCTATCTGGCATTGCCATTCCTGAATGGACATCCCCAACAGTTTCACTCAATCTGGCAAATCTGTTGGTGTTTGCCAACTCAGAACTTGCCTGCCTCCTTCTGATTCCCCCTTAATCTCCCTTCTAACTGTAACCCAGCTACCTCCCTGGACATCCTCACTCGCCCCAGCTCCACCCTCCATGCTAGGCCCAGCTAAACTGTGCTCAGTGAGCACCAACTCCCTTTCCAGTGGAGCAATATCACTAAGTGCTGCAATTCTCCACTCCAGTTCTCCAATTTGAGCTTCCAGAGAGGCAACATGCTCGCAACTGCCACAGAGGTATGGACCCTGGATTATCTGTTCCAGTATTGCATACATATGACAGGTTGTACACTGAGTGAGGTTGCCACTGGATTGACTCATAATTATTATTATTGTCTACAAAAATTTAGTGGGAAAAATAAAGATTATAAAATAATATATTTGTATAAAGTTTTGTAAAAAAAAAATATATATATATATATATATATATCTTTTTTTATTCTTCCTCCTTTGCACTATAAATCTGCCCCTCCCCTTATCTTTGAACTCCCTCGTTTTATTTAAACTCCTACACTTTTACTAGACTTGCACTTATACTAGAAATGTTCGCAAGCTCATGTTTGCCCCCTCTCCTGTTTATATTAACTTCTGCCTTTTCACCTGGGTCATAATTAGTGCTCACAACCCTTTTATACTAGTTTAACACAGTCAAGCCACACCCCTCTCACCTGGGCACAATTAGTGCACTATGCAATTTATCAGCCTTTACTTGTAAAGGAAAATCCACTTGCAAAACCTTGCAAAATTGTGTTTTCCAAAGACTGAAAAGTTGTTTCATTGTATGTAATTAAGGGTTCATGTTAGTAGGAGTATAATCATTTGTTCAAAATTTAAATGGATAATTAAATAGACAGGATTCATCCAGGGATTAATCTACTCGCCAGGTACTGGGGTCAGGAAGGAATTTATTTTTTTCCCTCTTTGATACAATTGGCTAAGTTTCAATGGGTTTTTTTTATGGTTTGCCTTCCTCTTGATTCAATACTATGTGCCTTACCAGTAGTTCAACTACAAGTTGCATGTTAAGAAGCATTCTCTAATGGTTTAAAATACTCATTCATACAAAGTTGACCTATTGTTATGTTACTCATGCATAGTTCAGAATTAAAAATTTTAGTATTGTTAAAAATAATTAGTTGACCACTGTTTCCAATATAAGTTGCATGTTACAAAGCTTTATGTAATGGTTCACAATACGTATTCATACAAATTTCATACATTGTTATATTATTACCGAATACATGACAATTACAAAGGTTAATATGGTTTAACAGTTGTTCAAATACAAGTTGAATGTTAATTATTTTTTTTTAAATCATAATTGTTGTACTTCTTTATAGATAACAAAAAGGTTAAGAGTGTCAGAGACTCACATTGTGTGGCGAACAGCATTCACAGCCTTACAATTTTATTGACCGTCATTTAAGTCGCTAGTATATATATATATATGTGTGTGTGCATCTGTGTTTTGTTAATTTTCTTATGTTTAATGGCACTGGCAACGTAGCATTAAAACGTTTTTTAAAGGCCTCCTTTGTTCCTCCATCAGAAGTGCCAGCAAACTGGGAAGTACTGATGAGAGGGCAGTACAGATGAGGCAGTAGCCTCAAAACAGCTGTCTGTGGGTAGGTATAGTGGCTTGTGCATAATCCACTATGGCCTTTGCTAAAAGCTATGTAAAACAGCAGGCATATGCTTAAAGAAAGCCATGTTTAAAATGGTATAGGATTAAAAGAACTAAGCGTTTGTGGGCACATTTGCATGTCTCTGCCCAGGCTCCCAGAATACAGTTGAATAACTGTATTTCTCTGTATTCTGAGCAAGAAATATGTATTGCAGTATATAGTAATACCTTTTTCATCGGACAAATATATTAAATGAAAACAATGAGCTTTTTAAGAGTGGCATCTCTGTTTTTGAAGTCAGAAGCATATCATTATATGTATGTATGCATATATATATATATACTAGCGAATTGCCCGTCAAAAAATGACGGCAATGAAATTGTAAGGTAGCTAATGTTGTTTGGTGTGTAATAGTAAAGATATAATACATTAATAAATGAATATACTTTACCTATTTGGAAGCATTGTGTTGAAGAGCTGTGAATGTGTTTTGACATTGCTGCAGCATTAGTGTTGTGGAGCTGCTCTCTAAGCGTGCTGAATGTGTGCAGTGTAATACTGTGCGTGCGCGAGTCGAAACCGTGCGCGTAGTGTCGTACTTCCGCATTTGCGTTAAATGGCGGTTTATGTGTGTTGTGCGTCTTTGCGTATTGTCCGTTGTTGGTTTGTAGTGGTTTTCGAGTTTCGTGTGGTGTTTTGCGAGTGTGGTGTGGTGTTTTACGTCTGGAGAGTGCTGTAGCCTCGTTTTCGTTTTGTCCGTCGGCCATTTTTTCTCTCGCTTAACGATTTTATTAGTGTCTAAAGTGTTTTATTTTTATTTAAATGAAGGTGTAACTTGTTTTTTTGAGGTGCTGGATGGTTCCTCTTGCTGTAGGTAAGCTTTTTATGTGTGTATTGTGTGTATTTATTGTGTTTTAAATGTTTGTATGTCGGCGCGTTGCGTCCGATGTTTGCAAGGTCATAATGTGTGGTAACGTGTTTCGTATGTTGTTTGCGTTCCTCGTAAAATTTTGCGAGTGTCGTAATTTGTGTGTCGTGTTTTTTGAGTAGCGACATGAAGTTTGCGAGGGTTTGAGGCCCTTGCCCAGTGACCTCGCTACGCAACAGAGTAATTGCAACAGAGTAACAACTGATACAATGTAGATTTGTCACTTACATAGTTACATAGTTACATAGTAATTTAGGTTGAAAAAAGACTTTAGTCCATCAAGTTCAACATTTTTAGATCTCCTTTGATCTTCAATACAGATTTATTGTTAATTGATCCAGAGGAAGACAAACAGAAAAAAAACACAGAGAAGCTTAGCCAATTGTCTCAACAATTATAAGATTCCTTCCAGACCGCAGATACTGGTGATCGGATTGATCCTTGGATCAATACTCCCTCTCTATTTATCCAGGATAGCCCTTAATGCCTTTTTTATTTACAAATATATCCAATCCCTTTTTAAAGTTATCTATCAAATCCGCTGTCACCACCTCCTTTGGTAGAGAATTCCACAGATTAATCACCCTTACTGTGAAGGACCCTTTTCCTTCTTTAAGGTGAAATCTTTTTACTAATCTCAATGGATGTCCTCATGTCAGTTGAAAACCTCTTGGCACAAAAAGTTCCCTTGACAAAGCCTTGTATTGACCCTGGATATATTTATATAAGGTATTCATATCTCCTCTTAGATGCCTTTTTTCTAGAAAAAATAAGTTTAATTTGGTTAGTCTTTCTTCATAACTTACCCCCTCCATTCCCTTTATTACTTTTGTTGCCCTCCTCTGTACATTTTGCATCTCTAAAATGTTATTTGTATGTAGTGGTGCCCAAAATTGTACTCCATATTCCAAATGAGGGTATACTAGGGATTTGTATAACTAAGTATATATGATAAGCTTTAGTTTTAACTCAAAGAGCCTGTTTCCTCTGTACCTCTAATGACTTGAATTGGGCTACAAAAATTGTGTTATGCTAAAATATTGTTCTATGAATTCTATTGGATGAGGTTCACACTGTGCTTTTAATGCTGTTTACCAAGGAATAAACAATGTTATACTATATAAACCTACTTTGAAGAATAACTAATACAGTGAATTAATGACATCCTTGGTTATGCAAATTCCTAATATTTAGGAGCTTAATGAAGATACCAATATTAAGAGTCTTCATAAATGTATGATTGTTTAAAGTAAACCCTCAAATAGAGATTGCGCTCGAGATTGCGCTTTGAGATGTTAGACATGTAAGTTTACATTAAAAATCAGCTAAGGAGTACTGGCGACTATAAGATTAGATAAGGTAGAAAATGTATATTAAGATACGAGTCATAATGTTACTTTGTTCCCCAACACTTACTTTAATTACGAAATGTAAATCTAGATAAAAGGGGTTCTAGAATATATACAAGATCTTCTCAGAAAAGAAAGAGGGAATTGTTTTTTATACTAAAAGATTATTTATAGACGTATATATATAAATGTACATTTTTATATCCTTTATTAGTGGAAGAAAACAAGGACATTAATTAGATGAATGGAGAAAAGGAAAAGCCTTCATTCAGGCCATAAGGTGTTTGTGCCTTGAGGACATAGATCCACTTGCTCTCCAGCTTTAAGAGGGCCAGTCTTCTATCCCTGCTTTTTACAGTATGTTTAAGGCTGTCCACTATGTGAAATTGAAAGCTCTGCAGGTTGTTGGCATGGTACAACTTGATGTGGCGGGACACCGGTGTGTCCATTTCTTTGAGGAGAATATGAACGTGTTCAAGTATCCGCCTTCTAAATTGTCTTTGTCTTGCCTATGTAAATGCAACCACATTCGCATGTCAAAATGTAGACCACATATGTAGACAGGCAGTTATAAAACTTCTTAAGGGGATAGATATTTTCTGACGTTGGATGTACAAAAGATTTTTCAGGCTGTATATAACTGCACACTTTGCATTTACAAAATCTATATAGACCCTTAGTGGTGTTAAGGAAGAGCCAGTTCTCTTTTGCTGTGTTTGAGCATGTCGCCAATAATTTGCCCTCTTCTATAAGTGATTAATACTTTGGGTGATAATATCTCCTTCCATGTGTGATCTTCCATCAACACACTCCAATGTTTGTCCAAGATGGATTTGACTTGTTGGCTTTGCGTGCCATACGTAAAAATACATTGAGTTTGATTTGTGTCCTGAGTTTTCACTTCATCCTCTCGCTGATAGAGTAGATGATCCCGACCTGCCTGAAGGGCCCTCTTGTAGGCTTGTTTTAATACCCTATTAGGATACTCTCTGTATTTAAACCTACCTCGAAGATGTTTTGCCTGCCCTTTAAAAACTTCCATGCCACGCAGCCTCAAATTTTGTCCAGTCAGAATACCTCTTCGTAGCGGAAGATGGTGCTGGCCATCCCACCTTAGCAGATTGTTTGTCACAGTGTCTTTACGATGAACTACTGTCAAGATATCTCCTTCTGGACTTTTTCTAATATTTAAATCTAAGAAATCTATACAGTCTTCGTGAATACTATATGTGAATCTTAGATTCCAATCATTTGTGTTAAGCATTGTCACAAATTCTTCCATATTCTTGTTTACTGCCTTGCCATATGATAAAAGCTTTGTCAATATATCTCCCCATAGAAGGATATTTTCAGTGATGCGTTCCAAGTCAACTGAGAATAGCTGTGCCCCTAATTTGCCTGTACCAAGTTCCATCAAAAATAAGCTCATTCCTTGTTAGTACAAAAAGGAGTAACTCAACAAGGAAGTAATTCCATTCCTTGTTTCTGCCAATTTCCTTACTTAGGAAATATTTGGTAGAGTCTATTCCTTTGTCATTAGCTGAAATAATTTGTTCTGATTTGGGGCTAAACTTTTAATATGAATCCCCAGCAGGCAAGATTCTATCATGGTTGGAATCACCATCTTAAAGAGTGTAGTGGCAAGTCGTATTAGCTTTACCTAAAGATTCTGGACTAATGGGATAGACCAGCAAGTGTGAATATGATCGCCTAATTGCTGGCATCCTCTAAAACATTTATTGCTCTCTCGGGGGTTGATCTTCTGCAATTTATCCAGCATACAATAGGCTCTCTGAAGGACCTTAATGAGCAAACCTCTACCTAAGTTTGAGCAGGATTCTGTCCACCTGTGCCAATCCCATTCTACTCCCAACTCCTTTTCCCATCTCAGCATACATTTGGGATGTTTTCCCCCTTTTGAGACAGTTTCACTGGAGGGTTTTTATGTTTGTCTTCCTCTGGATGAATGAACAATTAATCCGCATATTGCAGATCAGAGGAGATCGAAAAAGTTTGAACTTGATGGACTAAAAGTAATTTTTCAACCTTAATTGCTACGTAATCTATGCTATGTTGATCTAAGATTGTGTCTTGTTTTTATTGGTTGATGTTATAATAATATGTATTATGACCAATAAATCACTATCCAGTTTGGATATTGTTTTGGCCATAAAATGACCACTCTACAACTTTACATTTGTGTGAGTGTCATTCTGGGTAAATTAGAATCCTTGCCTGGGACTATGACGGCTGATCCTGTCTTGGGGAATGGTTCTACAGATTCTGCTTTCCTGTGGTATCCTTGGTGTCCATATCCTGCGAGTTGGGATACAAGTGCAAATTGCACCTACTTTCAAATAGTCACCATCTTCATGGCAATTCCCTTCCCTGGATTTTGCAACTTGCAACTGCTCTTCAAGCAACAGCCACCATTTCAGATCATTACATTTACCTTCCTTGGAATTTATAGAAACTCATATCACTTGCACCTGCTCAGTCAACACCACCTGCTAAAAAAAAAAACAAAAAAAAAAACACACATTATCATAAGTCTCTTAGCTACTCACCTACCACAGCCCTTCTGATAAACCTTATCACACTCTTTTCCCTGCTTCTGAATCTATATTACTACTACTACCAAATCTTAGGATAATAAGTATTCATCCCACAATCTTCGAACCTATTTTCCTAATCTTACACACTGTTAAAATGCTCTCTCATTCTTTCCTCTTTCTTATAACCTACTGCGTCTCTCTCAGACTTTCCTTTGCAGCCTCTCCATATCACATCCCCAACAATATTACCACCTCACCTTCCTTGCTCTCCTCTGCTCCCATATCATCCCCTCCCTAACACTCACAAGCAGAAACAGGACTGTAAGTCCCAGTCCCATCTTCTCTCCCTTTCACTATATATCCCCTAACCCAGGCCCCTCACTCATCTCCACTTGCTGTCAGCCCTGCTCTGGTTCAAGGCCAGCAAACACCTGTAACACCCAGAATCTGATATCCAATATCCATTACATGTCCCAAACCCTCTACTCTACCTTTCTCCTGCGCCCTCTGGAACGCACAATCTATCTGCAATAAACTCACATTCACTCATGACCTATTCACTACCAACTCCCTCAATCTACTGGCTCTCACTGAAAACAGGCTCTCATCCTCAGACACTGCCACCCCTGCAGCACTCTCTCACAGTGCTTTTCAACGCAGCTACACACCTAGACCTGGGAACAAACAAGGTGGTGGTGTGGGTGTTTTGCTTTCCACTCGCTGTACATTTCACCTCATACACCCTGTCCCATCCCTCCAATTCTCATCCTTTGAAGTGCATACAATCCGCCTCTTCTCACCTATCTCTTTACGTGTAGCTCAGATCTATGGCCCCCCCAGGCACTCCCTCTCAATTTCTTGATCACTTTTCTGGCTGGCTCCCTCACTTCCCTCTTCTCCTCCAATGTTCCTTCACTGGTGCTTGGAGATTTTAACATTGCTCTTGACACTCCCACCTCCCCAGCAGCAGCCAAACTGCTTGCACTTACCTCTTCCCTTAGCCTCTAACAACGAACAGATTCTTCTACTCATCATGCTGGACATTCTCTTGACCTTATTTTCACCAATCTCAGCACAATCTCACTCCATATGCATGCTTCTGCTACTCATCTTCCGTACACAGCGTTCAGTGACGACATCACCTCTCTGTCAGTCACTCCATTGGCTTCCCTTAGCCTCAAGAATACAATTTAAAATCATGACCCTAACTTACAAAGCCCTCAACAATAATGCTCCCTCTTACATCTCTGCTCTCATCTCCAAATACTCCCCCACCTGCCCTCTTCGTTCTGCTAATGACCTTCTTCTTCTATAACTCGTCACCTCCTCTCACTTCCGCCTCCAGGACTTTTCTCGTGCTGCCCCTAGTCTCTTGAACCCCTTGCCTCGCTTCACCAGAATCTCCTCTTGCCTCAAAACCTCACTTAAAACGCATCTCTTTAAAGAAGAGTATCACTTTCCACACTAACACGCTTATCACCTCTCTCACCCTCTTTTACCACTCACTATACTTTAGGATAGAAACTCGTAGACTTGCAATCTAAGTACTTTGGAAATGCACAATGGACACTGGATTCCTAGCTCAAAGACAAGGCACTCCTTGCTTTGCTGTTTATTAATTTGTATTTATCTTTGTCTGAACTTAACTTATGTACAGAGCTAAGGAATATATTGGTGCAGTATAAATGAACAATAATAATACAATGGACCTCCCAATTCGACTGGGGAGGATTGATCTAGGCTCTTTCCAAACCCAACCAAGCAGTATTGTATTCCCAAGTGTTTTTGAGTTAAATTTTAACTTTTATTGAACAATCTTGTACATTTTTAAACAAAAGAGATACATACAAAAGTTACTTAAAAGGTTCACAAACAAGTAACTAAATGCTTTAGCGTGTCCCCAAAGAGAGAATGACAAATTATCTTCTAATGAAACCTTCAAAATGAGAGTGGAATTAAATAATAGGAGATTCCTAATTTTCCCACAATCACCTCCCATTTCCCTCCATCAAAGATTCTAGATTTTTCATTAGCGAATATTCTTATATACAAAAGTAAGTGGCCTGCTGTTAATGGTCTTCATCCCCTGTGAACCTAATTCAACAAAAGTGTTCTTTAAAATATTTTCCACAACCAAATGTTTATTATCCGCTATAGAATATGAAAGTAAAACATTTTCTCATATTTATACAAATGCTCTTTCTTCTGTGTGAATTTTCTTATGAACGTTGAGTGTTGCAGCCCTACTGAAACATTTCCCACAACTGGAACACAGAAATGGCTTTTCTCCTGTGTGTGATCTCTGATGAACATTGAGATCGGAGGCATAACGGAAACATTTTCCACATTCAGAACATGCAAATTGTCTTTCTCCTGTGTGAGTTTTCTTATGTCTATTGAGACTTGATGCACTAATGAAACATTTTTCACATTCAGAACATATAAATGGTCTTTCTTCTGTGTGAGTTCTCTGATGGTCTTTGAAATGTGTCAATTGACTAAAACATTTCCCACATACAGAGCATACATATGGTCTTTCTCCTGTGTGGGTCCTCTTATGAACATTGAGATGTGATAACTGCATGTAACATTTCTCACATTCTGAACATGAAAATGGTCTTTCTCCTGTGTGAGTTCTATGATGAACATTAAGATGTGACAAATTAATAAAACATTTCCCACATTCAGAACATGAAAAAGTTTTTTCTCCTGTGTGAGTAGTCTGATGAGCATTGAGTTCGGAGGCATAACTAAAACATTTCCCACAGTAAGAACATGCAAATGGTCTTTCTCCTGTGTGAGTTTTCCTATGTTTGCTGAGATTTGATGCCTGACTGAAACATTTCCCACATTCTGCACATGAAAATGGTTTTTCTCCAGTGTGAGTTCTCTGATGATCATTGAGGTGAAAGAACTGACTGAAACATTTACCACATTCAGAGCATACAAATGGTCTTTCTCCCGTGTGTGTTTTTTTGTGATCATTGAGATGTGACAACTGATTGAAACATTTCCCACATTCAGAACATTCAAATGGTCTTTCTCCAGTGTGAGTTCTCTGATGAACATTGAGATGTGACAAATGACGGAAACATTTACCACATTCAGAACATGAAAAAATGTTTTCTCCTGTGTGAATTTTCTGATGAAAATTGAGATCTGAGGAATAACTAAAACATTTCCCACATTCAGAACATGGAAATGGTCTTTCTCCTGAGTGGATTTTCCTGTGTTTGTTGAGATTTGAGGCATAACTAAACCATTTTCCACATTCAGAACATGAAAATGGTCTGTCTCCTGGTTGAGTTCTCTTATCAGTATTGAGATAAGTGGTTGTGCTGTAACATTTCATATCTGTAGGAGACAAAAACATAATGAGCAAATCATTTTACAACAATGCTAACAAGAGTGATAACATGATTCTAAATGGAAATGTTTGCTGATAATTTATAGCAAATATTGCTAAATAAAGCCAACAAAGACAAATATTCAGCTAAAATATTGTCTAGCTTATCTCCTGTGTGTGATTTTTACAGTTATATAACCCTATGAACATATAGCATATTTTTACAGTAAGCCTAAAACATGTGCTGGAATGTCCCCCGCATGCATTGTGACACTATGATCGGAACATTGTTTATAAATATATAAATATATATATATATACAGTCAGGTCCATAAATATTGGGACATCGACACAATTATAATCTTTTTGGCTCTATACACCACTACAATGGATTTGAAATGAAACGAACAAGATGTGCTGTAACTGCAGACTTCAAGCTTTAATTTGAGGGTATTTACATCCATATCAGGTGAATGGTGTAGGAATTACAACAGTTTGTATATGTGCCTCCCACTTTTTAAGGGACCAAAAGTAATGGGACAAATGGCTGCTCAGCTGTTTTATGGCCAGGTGTGTGTTATTCCCTCATTATCCAATTTACAAAGAGCAGATAAAAGGTCCAGAGTTAATTTCAAGTGTGCTATTTGCATTTGTTGCTGTTAACTCTCAATATGAGATCCAAAGAGCTGTCACTATCAGTGAAGCAAGCCATCATTAGGCTGAAAAAACAAAACAAACCCATCAGAGAGACAGCAAAAACATTAGGTGTAGCCAAATCAACTGTTTGGAACATCCTTAAAAAGAAAGAACGCACTGGTGAGCTCAGCAACACCAAAAGGCCCGGAAGACCCCGGAAAACAACTGTGATGGATGACCGAAGAATTCTTTCCCTGGTTAAGAAAACACCCTTCCCAACAGTTGGACAGAACACTCTCCAGGAGGTAGGTGTATGTGTGACAAAGTCAACAATCAAGAGAAGACTTCACCAGAGTGAATACAGAGGGTTCACCACAAGATGTAAATCATTGGTGAGCCTCAAAAACAGGAGGGCCAGATTAGAGTTTGGCAAACAACATCTATAAAAGCCTTCACAGTTCTGGAACAACATCCTATGGACAGATGAGACTAAGATCAACTTGTACCAGAGTGATGGGAAGAGAAGAGTATGGAGAAGGAAAGGAACTGCTCGTGATCCAAAGCGTACCACCTCATCAGTGAAGCATGGTGGTGGTAGTGTCATGGCGTGGGCATGTATGGTTGCCAATGGAACTGGTTCTCTTGTATTTATTGATAATGTGACTGCTGACAAAAGCAGCAGGATGAATTCTGAAGTTTTTCCGGCAATATTATCTGCTCATATTCAGCCAAATGCTTCAGAACTCATTGGACGGCGCTTCACAGTGCAGATGGACAATGACCCGAAGCATACTGCAAAAGCAACCAAAGAGTATTTTAAGGGAAATGAGTGGAATATTGTGTAATGGCCAAGTCAATCACCTGACCTGAATCCGATTGAGCATGCATTTCACTTGCTGAAGAAAAAACTGAAGGGAAAATGCCCCAAGAACAAACAGGAACTGAAGACAGTTGCAATAGAGGTCTGGCAGAGCATCACCAGGGATAAAACCCAGCGTCTGGTGATGTCTATGCATTTCAGACTTCAGGCTGTAATTGACTGCACAGGATTTGCAACCAAGTATTAAAAAGTGAAAGTTTGATTCATGACTGTTAATCTGTCCCATTACTTTTGGTCCCTTAAAAAGTGGGAGGCACATATACAAACTGTTGTAATTCCTACACCGTTCACCTGACTTGGATGTAAATACCCTCAGATTAAAGCTGAAAGTCTGCAGTTAAAGCACATGTTGTTTGTTTCATTTCAAATCCGTTGTGGTTGGTGTATAGAGCCAAAAAGATTAGAATTGTATCGATGTCCCAATATTTATGGACCTGACTGTATATATATATATATATATATATATATATATATAGTGACGAGTGACCCCGGAGGATGGTCCAAGATACAGAGCCTTGGAGAGTTCTATACAGTGACCGAGTTAAGCTCCTGTGTGAGGCTAAATTAGCCCATGTGAAGCAGCAGTTAAAAGCCTGGAAAGGAGAGATGGGTGTGATACCCGTTTATGGCTTGTTGTGGATTTCACAGCAGCAGGGGAAGCTGCCAACGTGGATCAGTCTGTCTGACTGCAACCATTTAGAGCCTGTGTGACTGAAACAAAGGTACAGAGAGAGAAGTGTATATATAGATGAAGACCAGTATAAAGTGGGGAGGCGGTACCATAAAACATTTTTTTTTTAAGTTTCAAAAGGTAAATACTTAAATATGCATGTTATATGTACCAACCTGAGTGGAAAAGTGTAAACATATATTCAAAAAAACAGGAAGAGAAAGACACCTATATATCCACACCTGTAAACCATCCATAGTTATAGTAAACAGTAATGAACAAAATTATCTTAGTAAACTGACAAGAAAATTGTTCAGTAAAAGCTCATAATTTATTCAACAAAATCAAACTACAATACATATTCTAAAACATTTAAAAATTAAACAAGGACAGTCACCGGTTATATGTATTATCTCAGTATCTTACTATCTGTACAATACTTTAAACACAAATAGACAGTTTTTACCACCTATTAGGAAAAAGCACCTGATCTAAATTTGGTGGTAGCGGAGCCCATCATTTACTCCTTTTATACTAATCTAAATACACTGTCTAGGAAATAAAATTTAAGAGTGAAAAGAAAGAAAAAATTGCTAAATAAACTATTACTGATGGTGGAACTGGGGATCCAATAATTACCCCCTAACCTATTTGTGAAAGAGAGCTTACCTACTCTAAACTAAATATATTATCACCTTTGTGATTACATAAGTGCAAATAAAGTGCTCATAGTATACATTACACAACATATGTTTAATTTCCAGACAAAGCATAGAGATATCTTATAAAAGGATTATATATATATATAGATGCACTGCAGACTGCTATTATTCCTGAATCTATGGATATTGTGCTATTAATATTGTGCAAATAAGCCTGACTAATGTCATATATTTAGAAACAGTTAATATATATAAAGGTGCTATTATAAACATACAGAGGCCAAAGGCTATTTACAGGTATATTGCTCGTTATCTACAGTGGATATAAAAAGTCTACACACCCCTGTTAAAATGTCAAGTTTCTGTGCTGTAAAAAAATGAGACAAAGATAAATCATTTCAGAACTTTTTCCACCTTTAATGTGACCTATAAACTGTACAACTCAATTGAAAAACAAACTGAAATCTTTTAGGTAGAGGGAAGAAAAAATATAAAAATAAAATAATATGGTTGCATAAGTATGCACACCCTTAAACTAATACTTTGTTGAAGCACCTTTTGATTTTATTACAGCACTCAGTCATTTTGGGTATGAGTCTATAAGCATGGCATATTTTGACTTGGCAAGATTTGCCCACTCTTCTTTGCAAAAACACTCCAAATCTGTCAGATTGCGAGGGTATCTCCTGTGCACAGCCCTCTTCAGATCACCCCGCAGATTTTCAATCGGATTCAGGTCTGGGCTCTGGCTGGGCCATTCCAAAACTTTAATCTTCTTCTGGTGAAGCCATTCTTTTGTTGATTTGGATGTATGCTTTGGGTCGTTGTCATGCTGAAAGATGAAGTTCCTCTTCATGTTCAGCTTTCTAGCAGAAGCCTGAAGGTTTTGTGCCACTATTGACTGGTATTTGGAACTGTTCATAATTCTCTCTATCTTAACTAAGGCCCCAGTTCGAGCTGAAGAAAAACAGCCCCAAAGCATGATGCTGCCACCACCATGCTTCACTGTGGGTATGGTGTTCTTTTGGTGATGTGCAGTGTTGTTTTTGCGCCAAACATATCTTTTGGAATTATGGCCAAAAGGTTCAACCTTGGTTTCATCAGACCATAACACCTTTTCCCACATGCTTTTGGGAGACTTCAGATGTGTTTTTGCAAAATGTAGCCTGGCTTGGATGTTTTTCTTCTTAAGAAAAGGCTTTCATCTTGCCACTCTACCCCATAGCCCAGACATATGAAGAATACTGGAGATTGCTGTCACATGTACCACACAGCCAGTACTTGCCCGATATTCCTGCAGCTCCTTTAATGTTGCTGTAGGCCTCTTGGTAGCCTCCCAGACCAGTTTTCTTTTTGTCTTTTCATCAATTTTGGAGGGCGCTCCAGTTCTTGGTAATGTCACTGTTGTGCCATATTATCTCCACTTGATGATGACTGTCTTCACTGTGTTCCATGGTATATCTAATGCCTTGGAAATTCTTTTGTACCCTTCTCCTGACTGATACCTTTTAACAATGAGATCCCTCTGATGCCTTGGAAGCTCTCTGTGGACCATGGCTTTTGCTGTGGGATGCGACTAAGAAAATTTCAGGAAAGACCAACTAGAGCAGCTGAACTTTATTTGGGGTTAATCAGAGGCACTTTAAATGATGGAAGGTGTATGCTGACTCCTATTTAACACGATTTGGAATGCGATTGCTTAATTCTAAACACAGCTACATCCCCAGTTATAAGAGGGTGTGCATACTTATGCAACCACATTATTTTATTTTTTATTTTTCTTCCCTCCACCTAAAAGAGGTCAGTTTGTTTTTCAATTGAGTTGTACAGTTTATAGGCCACAATAAAGGTGGAACAAGTTCTGAAAAGATTTATCTTTGTCTCATTTTTTTACAGCACAGAAACTTGACATTTTAACAGGGGTGTGTACATTTTTTTTATCCACTGTATATGTGCAAATATGCTAAGTGCAAATACTATATTAAAGGTAAAAGCAATTATAATACTCTATTGTATTAGTACAGATATAATTCAAGATATTACAATCAGCATGGATGTATTTGCTATATATCCATATGTGCAAATATGCTAAGTGCAAATGTTATATTAAAGATGAAATCAATTATAGTATTCAATTGTGTTAGCACAGATAGACATTTAAAGATATTACAAGCAGCATGAATGTATCAGATGGAAAAACGCATCACTTATCATTTGTAAATGAGAGTCCAAAGACTGCACATGCATCATGTGCAGCAAAAAACGCCAGTATCCACCAAATGCTGCCAGTGACGTCACAATCGCGGGACAAGACAGGTCGACGCACGCATTTCGCGTCACAACGCTTCCTCATGGACCTGAGAGAGAAGTGCCTACTGGAATCAGGAACCACAACGGAGATAACAAGTTGATGAGACAAGGTACAAGAAACCTATGATTTACCCCCAGGGATGGGACTGTTTGAGAGATGTTTACTTACATCAATTGTTCTGTATATTTTTGTTTTCATGTTGCACAATAAATATTCTTCACTACAAATCCACCAGTACTACTTTCGGACAGTTATTTCAAAGCTGGAAACAGTATTGTACAGCCATATTTGTCATTATATTATATAAAATCATTCTGTCCAAGCACAAAACTGTCAAAAATTCAATCGTTCTCAGACATGGAAGAATTCTTCATGAGGAGGAGGCTCACCTAATACTTTCACAACAAAGTGGATACCACATCATCATTGGATTACAACAGCAAGAAAAATAACACACAGTTCACTCCATCACCAGGACGCAACCCTAAACTGAACAATTAAACAGAAACCTTTTGACTGAGAACTGCATCCTTAGTAACATCTCAACAGTAGAGATATATATAAAATGTCTCTCCATTAGAAAGAGCTACCATAAAGGCTTAAAAGGAAACCCTAACATCACCATCCAACTAGCAGGCAGAGGTGATGAAGTTGTTATTTTAATAAAACTCAGGACTACAAATAAGAAAACAGACAAATGTCAGACAGTACCTACTACAAGAAATTGAACTAGGACCCTACAGAGGAATTTTCCATCCAACTAAGGAACCTGATCCAAATGTTCCACAAGAATGTGCATCAAGAATTTGAGAAAATCATACCCACTTATCCTACAACTAGGACTTACTACATGCTGCCAAAAATCCACAAACCAGGCAACCCAGGGAGACCTATTGTTACAGGTATGGAAACACTGACTGAACAGTTATGTGGCCTTGTTGAAGACATCCTTAAGCCACTAGTTAAAAACACTAGCAGCTATATACAAGACACCACTGACTTTCTTAACAAACTCAGTCAGAATAAGGAACTGCCTGTTAAGACACTACTCGTCACCATGAATGTTAAATCTCTTTACAGCAACATCCCACACAAAGATGGCTTTGAGGCATGCAAGTGGCTCATACACCTGTCACTATCCTGCACAGTTCTGAGTCTCTGCCCCCTTGTGGCTGATAAACCTGTCACTCACCTGCACAGTTCTGAGTATCCGCCCACTTGTGACTCATACACCTGTCACTCACCTGCACAGGGGTCTGAACAGATTTCCACCTGGTGAATATCCTGAACATCTCTCTCATTCTCCTCTTCCTTAACAACTGATATTGTGTCCATGTTTCCACTATGAAGACCTAATGTGGACAGTAGAATATTGAGAGGGTTCAAATGTATAAAACTTGGTCTATCTAATGATCACATTAACTACATTTGTTTCATTATAATACCGTTACATTAAAGTGACAGAGCAAAAATCCTAGTTAATTCAAAAATGAGACATATAATTATAACTGTTTTTAAAACATTTGAATGACAGATAACTGAACTTGAAAGTTGAACATTTTACTTACACTCTCATAATTAATTATCTCTTACGTATGGTAAGAGATACCAAGGTATAATTGAGAAATACTGTCATAATCACACATGCAAATGAGATGACAGACTATGCTTATGGTAAGCCAGTAAAATTGATGGACTAGAAAAATATACACTTCAATGTTTGTGTACTGTAAGAATTATTTTTTTTTAAATAACATTGAATTGTTGCAGTACTTTATTACATATAATTGTAAATTATACTAGATCTGGAAGTTCTCAAATGCCTATAATTCGTTGTATTTCTCACCTTCACTGATATTTACAGGAATTTTCTCTTCCTTAACCTGTTGGTGACTCCTCACATCTGGTTCTGCTTCTTGATCAACTGCAGGCTTCACATCTCCTGTACATACATACACACATATATATATATATATATATATATATATATATATATATATATATATATATATATATATATATATATATATATATACACACACACACACACAAACTATTTACACATGATATCTTCATGAATTAAATATATATTTATGCTACATTACAAATATATAAAGTACACTATGATCAGCACAAGGTTAAAATCATAAACAATTTTATTAAATGTGACAGTTATGAAAGTAAAGACTGAGATTTATCTCAATATTTTACTATTCAGAAATGAGGAAAATATTTACAAATTCTACTCAAACATAAAATAAGTGAGTTATGTGAATCAGTCACCTGCAGAGAGCTCTGATTGGATTGTCACCGGCAGAATATCCTTCTCATCCTCTCCTTCCTCACTAACAGGGTCTACATTATCACTTTGGAGACCTGTTAATTCCAATAGAAAATGAATGATCATGTAAAGTAACTACTTTTGATAATTATCTCAACTGTAAATATCATGGAAGGATCGGGACTGGAATTTATCCTCTGCTGTGTCCTATTCCTGAGATAAATTTCACAAATGATATTTTAGTTTTGTTAGATTATTATTATATTATTGTTATGTTAGATTATTTGATTTCTGGTTGAGAGAAAACACTTTGTTACCTGAGCTCCTGTTTGATGAGATTCCTAAAGTCTCTTTATGTCCATCTGTATCACACTAGAAAACACAAGTAGAAATTGCAATACAGATTATGAGAAAGCTATGGGCCATGTATTTAACCCAATCTTATCACATATAATAGTTGTCAAACTGCGATTTGTCGCCAAACTTGGGCGCCTTGCGAAGCATTGCTTACCTCTCCAGTCAGCTGGTGAATGTGGGGGGAAGTCTTCTTCACAATGGCATATTTCTACAGGATGAGAGGAACATATCTGACATTAGTGTAAGTTAGTTATTGATATATTCTTTCAGTTGCAGATCTCTACTACAAGAAGTACAATCTCTACTTATCAGCTCTCCTTCAATAACACCAACAACAATATTGTCTAAAAGATCACTGTCTACTTAGCACAAAGACCAGAACCTGTACAGACCCTGTTAGGTGCATCTGACTTTGATTATCTTATAATTGTTTAGGAGCAGTGTTTTTTTTCATTTTGTATTATTGAGGGCCCTTTCCTGACCCAGAAGATGAGAACAATGGGCTTCAATCAAGAAATAAGAGGACCAGTGCCTCCTCAATCAAGCTGTATAGCACAACTAGTCCGAGGCAGAAGTTTGGGGAACTGGGTGTCGATAATCATTTCTGGATATTAATGAAGCCTAGGTAAGTATTATTCATTTTTATTCTTCTATTTTACTGTATTTTACTTGTAATTCTTCTTTTTTTTATTGCAAGTCTTTTTTTATTTCCATTTTTGGTAATTTCTGGCTTTTTATTATTATTTTTAATATAATTTTGTGTTTTTTATTTTATGTATTGTGTTTTTTATTTTTAATAATTTTTATTTATTTTTAGTTATTAGTTTTACTGGGGGTAATTTATTAGAGTAGGCTAGTGGTTAGCTTGAAGTGCGTTAATGTTTTATTTATGGGGTCTATATAGACCCCCCATGGTATCTTAGGGGTTAATTAGTTACCATGGGGGTCTGTTGCACAAGGTTAACTGTTTATTTGCCATGAGTCTCTATGGATCCCCATCATTATGTAGATGGCATAATTGGGTAAGGGGGTAGGTTTTGAGTAGGCAAAGGGGTGGTCGGGGAGTGAGCGGGGATGGGGAACCTGAGGGATTCCTTCCACCGCATTTATGAATAGAGGAAATGCCCAGGGATTCTCATTTGTTTAGGGTGGTTTGAGCACAGTAGTTTATGGAGCACAAAACTTTCACGAAAAGTCTGAATCGTATAACTTACTACAAGGCTTGGATATACAAGATGTGGCTGTACTCCGTAAATTACAAGGGAAAAGCATTAAAATATTGTGTTGGGTATGAGAAAAAAGATCATGCAGCAGATTTTATGAAGCAATGCTATTTGCAGTATTCAAATAGAATGGGGCTCAAAGTTACTAAGGAAAAAAAATATAACCCAAGTACAACCTTTTTATATCCACTGATCTATGTGAATAATCCGATCCAGAGGAAAGAAACACAGTGAGTTAATAGTAGTGTCATTATGACATTGTCCATCAGCTCTCACCTCTCCAGTCAGCAGATAGATAATCTCCAGGGTGTGAGACAAGATCCTCTCAGACATCTTCTTATCCTGGTCCATCTTAATCACTGTCAGTGACTTAGTCAGATGTTCCAATATTGAGACCTGTGAGATTTAGAGAGAAATGTGAGGGAATAAGTTTGTGTTACTACAGGGTAATAAGTCCCGGTAGTAACAGGTAATATTTCCCAGCAGCTCTCACCTTCCCAGTCAACAGGCGGAGGATTCCCAGGATGTGATTTAAAATAATTTCCGACATTTTCTTAACCTGGTTCAACATTGATGATTTAGTAAGATGAGGAATTGAGATCTAAACAAAGATAAAGAGTGAGAAATATTTATTACAGAATGTATTTAATTGTTTATAGTGTACTACATCAATTTGGCAAAAAAATTACAAAACAGAAGAGAACAGATCTAGAAGCAAAGTCACACCAGAGAGAACCAATAACATCCTGTAGTGATCCCCCCTCACTGAGAGCCATTGATATTCTGCACTTTCCTGTGGAGGGGGGTGAAAGGGGAGCAGTGCTGCTGGGGCTAAATGAGGATCAATAAATCTGTTTTCGAGAGTTCTTCATTAGCACATAGAGAGCAGGACAGACGATTAATAGACTATAGATGGTGATAGATTAGGAGGTGAGAGACTGTATAGAGGAGAGACAGGAAAGAGGCAGGATTAATGAGGACATATAGAGCAAGACAGAGAAGTAATAGACTATAGATGGTGATAGATTAGGAGGTGTGATTCACACAGGAGAGGAGTCTAACGGAGCCGTGAGTAACCGAGCATCCAAGGGTTACATGTGAGAGACAGGGGGGAAGGGGTTAAATGTGTAACAGGGGGAAGCGATGGATGTGCCGGGAAGAGGGCGAGCGATGGGTGTGCCGGGGAGAGGGTGAGCGATGGGAGTGCCGGGGAGAGGGCGAGCGATGGGCGTGCCGGGGAGAGGGCGAGCCATGGGCGTCCCGGGGAGAGGGCGAGCCATGGGCGTGCCGGGGAGAGGGCGAGCGATGGGCGTGCCGGGGAGAGGGCGAGCGATGGGCGCAACCAAAAAGCTCTGGTGCAACCAATTACCTTCAGAAGTCACCTAATTGGTGAAATGATGTCCACCTGTGTGCAATCTAAGTGTCACATGATCTGCCATTACATATACACACCTTTTTTGAAAGGCCCCAGAGGCTCCAACAACTAAGCAAGAGGCACCACTAACCAAACACTGCCATGAAGACAAAGGAACTATCCAAACAAGTAAGGGATAATGTTGTTGAGAAGTACAAGTCAGGGTTAGGTTATAAAAAAAATGTTATCCAAATCTGTGATGATCCCCAGGAGCACCATCAAATCTATCATAACCAAATGGAAAGAACATGGCACAACAGCAAACCTGCCAAGAGACGGACGCCCACCAAAACTCACGGACCGGGCAAGGAGGGCATTAATCAGAGAGGCAGCACAGAGACCTAAGGTAACCCTGGAGGAGCTGCAGAGTTCCACAGCAGAGACTGGAGTATCTGTACATAGGACCACAATAAGCCGTACGCTCCATAGAGTTGGGCTTTACGGCAGAGTGGCCAGAAGAAAGCTATTACTTTCAGCAAAAAACAAAAACAGCATGTTTTGAGTTTGCGAAAAGGCACGTGGGAGACTCCCAAAATGTATGGAAGAAGGTGCTCTGGTCTGATGAGACTAAAATTAAACTTTTCGGCCATCAAAGAAAACGCTATATTTGGTGCAAACCCAACACATCACATCACCCAAAGAACACCATCCCCCACAGTGATGGTGGCAGCATCATGCTGTAGGGATGTTTTTCAGCAGCCGGGACTGGGAAACTGGTCAGAGTTGAGGTAAAGATGGATGGTGCTAAATACAAGGATATACTTGAGCAAAACCTGTACCACTCTGTGCGTGATTTGAGGCTAGGACGGAGGTTCACCTTCCAGCAGGACAATGACCACAAACACACTGCTAAAGCACCACTTGAGTGGTTTAAGGGGAAACATGTAAACATGTTGGAATGGCCTAGTCAAAGACCAGATCTTAATCCAATAGAAAATCTGTGGTCAGACTTAAAGATTGCTGTTCACAAGCGCAAACCATCCAACTTGAAGGAGCTGGAGCAGTTTTGCAAGGAGGAATGGGCAAAAATCCCAGTGGTAAGATGTGGCAAGCTCATAGAGACTTATCCAAAGCGACTTGGAGCTGTGATTGCTGCAAAAGGTGACTCTACAAAGTATTGACTTTAGAGGGTGAATAGTTATGCACATTGACTTTTTCTGTTATTTTGACTTATTTGTTGTTTCCTACACAATAAAAAAATCTACAAAGTTGTGGGCATGTTCTGTAAGTTAAATGATGCAAATCCTCAAACAATCCATGTTAATTCCAGCTTCTGAGGCAACAAAACACGAAAAATGCCAAGGGGGGTGAATACTTTTGCAAGGCACTGTATCAACTAAAGATAAGCTCCATAGGATTTAAAATAGGACATAAATGTTGTTATGTAATCACCTAATCCAATATGCCATTTTGTTTATGAAGGAGAGCAATATTTTGGGATTAAGTATGCCAACTGTTTCCTTGACAATTTAATTAGCAATACTAAGAACTTATCACCTACATATCTTACTAGAATGTGATTATCGGTTCTAGAGCAGAACTTCCTGCGTGTAGTGGACAATGAACTATCAAAGAAAGTACTGACGTATATATATATGCTCACCCATGTGTGTAAGCACCAATTCATTCAAATAGGAGTTTTATGTTGCATAAGAATTGAATTCCCTGTATACATATTATATTGTTGATTGGTTAATATGTATTGGAAGGGTACATTTGTTGGGTATTTACTTTATGTAGGACATTGAACTAATTTATTTACGTTTGCACATTAAAAAAGTTATTATTTGGCACACTTAAGAAAGAATATTAACTTTGGCTGGAATTTTTGGAGTTAACTTTATACTTTGTCCTATAGTAAATATTGCATTGACACTAAGCAGAGTATCCATTATATGCTTAGATTGGCATGTTTTATCATGAATGGCCCACTAGAGCTTCCGTATTTGTAGTGCACGCTACTCTGCTCTAATTTCCTTATCTAGTTTGTTCAAGTATGCACACCGTAGTTGTATGTACATGCAAATAGTGAAGAGTTGCCTGTAGTTTGTCCCTGTGTGGACACTGTACCCGTAGGCCAATATGAGGAGTACAACGCGTTTCTTGATGGCAGCAAGGAGCTGTCGAAACGCACTACGGGATTGAGGAGCAGTGGACCCACTTTGGCCTTGATGAGTCAGGCCAGTTTTTGTCATTATGTATGTATTTCTCTCTTTTATATGTACATTTTATCTATGTTTTATGCACTTGTCCTTATATTTGCCATACATTTACGTGACACTTAGAGTGTCGGTTCACTATTCACTGCTATCTATCTCCTATGTGCTGCATTTTGCTTCCCCCTGTCTCTCTGTAAGATGGGATATATGTAGTTTTCCTTGTCCCTGCTTTCCTGAGAGTATGATCTGGAGGATTGTTTTACATGTCTTAGATTGATAGGTTTGTCTGTTTGACCCTCTTTCTAAAGATTTATTTTATTTCCTCTCTTTTTCCATCCTTTTCTTGTTGTTGGTATACCTATTTCCTAGCATATTTTTGCTCTTTAGCAGTAGTTTTCTAAATAACTCAAGTAAAGTAGTGCCAGAAAATAAGTTGTTTTTATAGGTTGTAATTATTATTATGCTTTAAATAATGTCTTATATTATGATAATTTGGCTTTACTTACTATAGTAACGAATAAGTGAACACACACATATAAATATATATATATATATATATATATATTATATATATATATATATATATATATATATATACACACACACACATACTAGGAACTTGCCAGTCAAAAATGAGGGAATAAAATTGAAAGGCTGGCAATGCTCTTTGCCACACAACGTGAGGCTTTTGCTCCTCTGAGCACGTTTGGCGCTCATTTCGAGCCTCTCCCGCGGTGTACTTCAACTTTCCGGCTTTGCAATGATCACCTATGGCGCTCATCGCGAGCCTCTTCCACTCGCGGTGCTCGTCGTGATTTTTTTCCCTTGCTTAGGCGATTTTTGAGTGACTAAAAACATCAAATATGGGTGTAATTCGCTTCCAACCTCACTCCCAGGCTTCCTGTGTCTCGCCCTACGCTGTGTGTGAGCATTTTATCATTTTTGTTAAAAAAAAAAATTTGGGGGGGGGGGGGTTAGAGTTACGTGCTTGAACTACTCACCTTGTTTCGCAAGGGACGCAACTGTGTCACCAGCATTGCAAGATCCACAACTATATATATATATATATATATATATATATATATATATATATATATTTATATATATTCTGCTCTAATGGGAATGACAACATAATAGTATTATAATACATTGTCACTGACTAATCATAATCACATATATAGTTGTGAGCGTACGAGTTGTTGCTAACGCTTGCGGGCTTGCATAGCGAGCTGCGGCCCTCGCCGAAGACGCTCTTTGCCAGCAACTGCGACCCTCGCAAACTTTACGTCGCAACGCAAACACGACACACCAACTGCGACCCTCGCAAACTTTAACTCGCAACGCAAAAAACATACGAGACACGTTACCACACATTACGACCTAGCAAAAATCAGCCGCAACTCGCGAACATGACAAAATTAAAAACACAATAAATACACACAGCACATACATAAAAAGCTTACCTACAGCAAGAGGGAGCATCCAGGACCTCAAAAAATAAAGTTACACCTTCATTTAACTAAAAATAAAAGAGTTTAGACACTAAAAAAAACTCTAAGCTAGAGAAAAAATGGCCGCCGAACACGAACGAACTATGGTGCTCATCTCCACCAGCGATTGCTGCAGTTGCGATGGGCTCGCTATGCGAGCCCGCAAGCGTTAGCAACAATCCGCATTGCTGACAACTATATATGTGATTATATATATATATATATATATATATATATATATATATATATATGATTCTTCCAGCAGCTATTAGGAGATTGTTTTCCTAAAATAACCAAGTGATGCTGATGTCTTATATTTTAATAAGTGATATATAAAATCTCCCCTCACCACACATATACATATCCTAAATGGAACGATACACAAACAATGCTCCATCCAAACTCAGGGACAGATATATAAACCAAATACATGTATAGATATAGATAATATATATGATGGTCTCAGTATAAACTTACAGCTTAGCTTTCTCCGCTATCCCTCATTTCGTGAACGTGAATCCGCCATGTTTGTTATTAGTGAACTACAATCAGGCTCTGCATTTACTGCTGTACATTTGAGATATCCATGTACTAAACGTAAATAATTACAAACCTTAATTAAGGAAATGAGATCGGTTATTACTTCTATAACAAATCCATTCGGAAGATTACGTGTGCAAGGGATTGTGGGAGTTGTAGTAATACGTGATCGCTTCCAGTTACCGGTTTTACTTCCGGTTTTGTGGTTACGATTTAACCAGGTAATTAAATTGTTAGAATGTTGCTGAGTTAGTGTGATAAAGATGAATGTCTCTGTGTATGGGGAGGACTGAGGGAATTATACATTATGTGCAATACGGTAAATATCTGTCTATGGGGAGAGGAGAAAGGGTTATACATTATGTGCAATACCGTAAATATCGGTGTATGGGGAGAGGAGATGGGGTTATATATTATATTGTATGTACAGTACATATCTGGATATGGAGAGAGGAGATAGAGTTATGTATTATATTGTATGTACAGTACATATCTGGATATGGAGAGAGGAGATAGTTATGTATTATATTCTATGTACAGTAAATATCTGGATATGGAGAGAGGAGATAGAGTTATGTATTATATTGTATGTACAGTACATATCTGTGTATAGGGAGAGGAGATAGAGTTATGTATTATATTGTATGCACGGTACATATCTGTGTATGTTGAGAGGAGATAGAGTTATGTATTATATTGTATGTACAGTACATATCTGTGTATGTTGAGAGGAGATGGAGTTATGTATTATATTGTATGTACAGTACATATCTGTGTATGTTGAGAGGAGATAGAGTTATGTATTATATTCTATGTACAGTACATATCTGGATATGGAGAGAGGAGATAGTTATGTATTATATTCTATGTACAGTAAATATCTGGATATGGAGAGAGGAGATGGAGTTATGTATTATATTCTATGTACAGTAAATATCTGGATATGGAGAGAGGAGATGGAGTTATGTATTATATTATATGTACAGTACATATCTGGATATGGAGAGAGGAGATAGTTATGTATTATATTCCATGTACAGTAAATATATGTGTATGGGGAGAGGAGATAGAGTTATGTATTATATTCTATGTACAGTAAATATCTGGATATGGAGAGAGGAGATGGGGTTATATATTATATTGTATGTACAGTACATATCTGGATATGGAGAGAGGAGATAGAGTTATGTATTATATTCTATGTACAGTAAATATCTGGATATGGAGAGAGGAGATAGAGTTATGTATTATATTCTATGTACAGTAAATATCTGGATATGGAGAGAGGAGATGGGGTTATATATTATATTGTATGTACAGTACATATCTGGATATGGAGAGAGGAGATAGAGTTATGTATTATATTCTATGTACAGTAAATATCTGGATATGGAGAGAGGAGATAGAGTTATGTATTATATTCTATGTACAGTAAATATCTGGATATGGAGAGAGGCGATGGAGTTATGTATTATATTGTATGTACAGTACATATCTGTGTATGTTGAGAGGAGATAGAGTTATGTATTATATTGTATGTACAGTACATATCTGGATATGGAGAGAGGAGATAGTTATGTATTATATTCTATGTACAGTAAATATCTGGATATGGAGAGAGGAGATGGAGTTATGTATTATATTCTATGTACAGTAAATATCTGGATATGGAGAGAGGAGATGGAGTTATGTATTATATTCTATGTACAGTACATATCTGGATATGGAGAGAGGAGATAGTTATGTATTATATTCTATGTACAGTAAATATATGTGTATGGGGAGAGGAGATAGAGTTATGTATTATATTCTATGTACAGTAAATATCTGGATATGGGGAGAGGAGATGGAGTTATGTATTATATTGTATGTACAGTACATATCTGGATATGGAGAGAGGAGATAGTTATGTATTATATTGTATGTACAGTACATATCTGTATGTTGAGAGGAGATATAGTTATGTATTGTATGTACAGTACATATCTGTGTTGAGAGGAGATAGAGTTATGTATTATATTGTACGTACAGTAAATATCTGGATATGGAGAGAGGAAATGGAGTTATGTATTATATTCTATGTACAGTAAATATCTGGATATGGAGAGAGGAGATGGAGTTATGTATTATATTGTATGTACAGTACATATCTGGATATGGAGAGAGGAGATAGAGTTATGTATTATATTGTATGTACAGTACATATCTGGATATGGACAGAGGAGATAGTTATGTATTATATTCTATGTACAGTAAATATCTGTGTATAGGGAAGGGAGAGGAGATGGAGTTATGTATTATATTGGGTAAAACTCCAGTTTAGGTGCGTAAATAATTTTTTGTTTTTTTCAACATAGTTTAAGCATTGAAAGCTATGTCTGTGGCCCACAGAGTAATAGTGACCCGGCTGTATGTCTATGGCCCACAGTGTAATAGTGACCCGGCTGTATGTCTATGGCCCACAGTGTAATAGTGACACTGCTGTATGTCTGTGGCCCACAGTGTAATAGTGACCCGGCTGTATGTCTGTGGCCCACAGTGTAATAGTGACCCGGCTGTATGTCTGTGGCCCACAGTGTAATAGTGACCTGGCTGTATGTCTGTGGCCCACAGTGTAATAGTGACCCGGCTGTATGTCTGTGGCCCACAGTGTAATAGTGACCCGGCTGTATGTCTGTGGCCCACAGTGTAATAGTGACCCGGCTGTATGTCTGTGGCCCACAGTGTAATAGTGACCCGGCTGTATGTCTGTGGCCCACAGTGTAATAGTGACCCGGGTGTATGTCTGTGGCCCACAGTGTAATAGTGACCCGGCTGTATGTCTGTGGCCCACAGTGTAATAGTGACCCGGCTGTATGTCTGTGGCCCACAGTGTAATAGTGACCCGGGTGTATGTCTGTGGCCCACAGTGTAATAGTGACCCTGCTGTATGTCTGTGGCCCACAGTGTAATAGTGACCCGGCTGTATGTCTGTGGCCCACAGTGTAATAGTGACCCGGCTGTATGTCTGTGGCCCACAGTGTAATAGTGACCCGGCTGTATGTCTGTGGCCCACACTGTAATAGTGACCCGGCTGTATGTCTGTGGCCCACAGTGTAATAGTGACCCGGCTGTATGTCTGTGGCCCACACTGTAATAGTGACCCGGCTGTATACCTGTGGCCCACAGTGTAATAGTGACCCGGCTGTATGTCTGTGGCCCACAGTGTAATAGTGACCCGGCTGTATGTCTGTGGCCCACAGTGTAATAGTGACCCGGCTGTATGTCTGTGGCCCACAGTGTAATAGTGACCCGGCTGTATGTCTGTGGCCCACAGTGTAATAGTGACCCGGCTGTATGTCTGTGGCCCACACTGTAATAGTGACCCGGCTGTATGTCTGTGGCCCACACTGTAATAGTGACCCGGCTGTATGTCTGTGGCCCACACTGTAATAGTGACCCGGCTGTATACCTGTGGCCCACAGTGTAATAGTGACCCGGCTGTATGTCTGTTGCCCACAGTGTAATAGTGACCCGGGTGTATGTCTGTGGCCCACAGTGTAATAGTGACCCGGCTGTATGTCTGTGGCCCACAGTGTAATAGTGACCCGGCTGTATGTCTGTGGCCCACAGTGTAATAGTGACCCGGCTGTATGTCTGTGGCCCACAGTGTAATAGTGACCCGGCTGTATGTCTGTGGCCCACAGTGTAATAGTGACCCGGCTGTATGTCTGTGGCCCACAGTGTAATAGTGACCCGGCTGTATGTCTGTGGCCCACAGTGTAATAGTGACCCGGCTGTATGTCTGTGGCCCACAGTGTAATAGTGACCCGGCTGTATGTCTGTGGCCCACAGTGTAATAGTGACCCGGCTGTATGTCTGTGGCCCACAGTGTAATAGTGACCCGGCTGTATGTCTGTGGCCCACAGTGTAATAGTGACCCGGCTGTATGTCTGTGGCCCACAGTGTAATAGTGACCCGGCTGTATGTCTGTGGCCCACAGTGTAATAGTGTCCCGGCTGTATGTCTGTGGCCCATAGTGTAATAGTGACCCGGCTGTATGTCTGTGGCCCACAGTGTAATAGTGACCCGGCTGTATGTCTGTGGCCCACAGTGTAATAGTGACCCGGCTGTATGTCTGTGGCCCACAGTGTAATAGTGACCCGGCTGTATGTCTGTGGCCCACAGTGTAATAGTGACCCGGCTGTATACCTGTGGCCCACAGTGTAATAGTGTCCCGGCTGTATGTCTGTGGCCCACAGTGTAATAGTGACCCGGCTGTATGTCTGTGGCCCACAGTGTAATAGTGTCCCGGCTGTATGTCTGTGGCCCACTGTGTAATAGTGACCCGGCTGTATGTCTGTGGCCCACAGTGTAATAGTGACCCGGCTGTATGTCTGTGGCCCACAGTGTAATAGTGACCCGGCTGTACATACAATACAGTCCGTTACAGTACACATCAGTACTGCTGTAACTCCAACCTGTTGTCAGACACATACATAATACCAATAGGTGACCCATATGTGCTGTACAGCAAATGATAGAATATCCCCCTCTGATCATACAACAATAGCAGGCATGTAGTAAATTACAATACAGAGCTTTCAATGCTTAAAATATGTTGAAAATAACAAAAAATAATTTACGCACCTAAACTGGAGTTTTACCGTATATTGTATGTACAGTACATATCTGTGTATGTTGAGAGGAGATAGAGTTATGTTGTATGTACAGTACATATCTGTATGGGGAGAGGAGATAGAGTTATGTATTATATTGTATGTACAGTACATATCTGTGTATGGGGAGAGGAGATAGAGTTATGTATTATATTGTATGCACGGTACATATCTGTGTATGGGGAGAGGAGATAGAGTTATGTATTATATTGTATGCACGGTACATATCTGTGTATGGGGAGAGGAGATAGAGTTATGTATTATATTGTATGCACGGTACATATCTGTGTATGGGGAGAAGAGATAGAGTTATGTATTATATTGTATGTACAGTACATATCTGTGTATGGAGAGAGGAGATAGAGTTATGTATTATATTGTATGTACAGTACATATCTGTGTATGGGGAGAGGAGATAGAGTTATGTATTATATTGTATGTACAGTACATATCTGTGTATGGGGAGAGGAGATAGAGTTATGTATTATATTGTATGTACAGTAAATATCTGTGTATGGGGAGAGGAGATAGAGTTATGTATTATATTGTATGTACAGTACATATCTGTGTATGGGGAGAGGAGATAGAGTTATGTATTATATTGTATGCACGGTACATATCTGTGTATGGGGAGAAGAGATAGAGTTATGTATTATATTGTATGCACGGTACATATCTGTGTATGGGGAGAAGAGATAGAGTTATGTATTATATTGTATGCACGGTACATATCTGTGTATGGGGAGAGGAGATAGAGTTATGTATTATATTGTATGTACAGTACATATCTGTGTATGGAGAGAGGAGATAGAGTTATGTATTATATTGTATGTACAGTACATATCTGGATATGGAGAGAGGAGATGGAGTTATGTATTATATTGTATGTACAGTACATATCTAGATATGGAGAGAGGAGATGGAGTTATGTATTATATTCTATGTACAGTAAATATATGTGTATGGGGAGAGGAGATAGAGTTATGTATTATATTGTATGTACAGTACATATCTGTGTATGGGGAGAGGAGATAGTTATGTATTATGTTGTATGTACGGTACATATCTGTGTATGGGGAGAAGAGATAGAGTTGTGTATTATATTGTGTGTACAGTACATATCTGTGTATGGGGAGAAGAGACAGAGTTATGTATTATGTTGTATGTACGGTACATATCTGTGTATGGGGAGAGGAGATAGAGTTATGTATTATATTGTATGCACGGTACATATCTGTGTATGGGGAGAGGAGATAGAGTTATGTATTATGTTGTATGTACAGTACATATCTGGATATGGAGAGAGGAGATAGAGTTATGTATTATATTGTATGTACAGTACATATCTGTGTATGGAGAGAGGAGATAGAGTTATGTATTATGTTGTATGTACAGTACATATCTGGATATGGAGAGAGGAGATAGAGTTATGTATTATATTGTATGTACAGTACATATCTGGATATGGAGAGAGGAGATAGAGTTATGTATTATATTGTATGTACAGTACATATCTGTGTATGGGGAGAGGAGATAGTTATGTATTATGTTGTATGTACGGTACATATCTGTGTATGGGGAGATGATTGAGGGAGTTTTATGTAAAGTATAGTAAATATCTGATTATGGAAGAGGACTGAGCAAATTATATTTAATATTATATGTACACTACTGTAAATATCTGTGTATGTGGAGAACTGGGATAATTAAGATATAGTATTATATGTAGAGTAAAGTAAATATAAGTGTATAATATACAGAACTGGAGTGTCATCAGTATTTAAATTTGTGCATCTTATTGGTGCCTATATTAATACTATACAATAAATCTCTCTCTCATATTATTATTATTTCTTTGTAGCGCGCTAACATATTCCGTAGCGCTATACATAAGTTTAGTTACAGGCAATAACAAGTTCAAGATTCACACATTGCAATGAATGGAGGGCCCTGTCTTTGAGCTTGGAATCCAGTGTCCATAGCGCTTTCCCTAAAGCACCTTGCAGGATTGAAACTCACAGACTTACAATCTAAAGGTTGAACATTGTATGTGGTACAGTAGGGAGATAGTAGTGCTGAGCATGTTAGGGTGGACGTTATAGGCTGCTTTAAAGTGGTGCGTTTTAATTGAAGTTTTGAAGGAGTTAAGGCAGGAGGATAGTCTGTTGAAGAGAGGCAAAGAGTTCCAGAGAATAGGGGCAGCGCAAGAAAAGTCCTGGAGGCGGGAATAAGAGGAGGTGACAAGAGTGGTAGAAAGAAGAAGGTTGTTAGCGTGTGAGGGAGTATTTGGAGAAGAGAGCAGAGATGTATGGGGTGTGCGCTGTTGTTGAGCGCTTTACAAGTTAGCCTCCAGAATAAAATATAAAATCTTGACCCTAAGGGAAGCCAGTGGAGTGATTGACAAAGAGGAGCTGCCGACACTAAACGATGTGTACGGAAGATGAGTCTGGTGGAGGCATTCATTATGGATTGAAGTGGGGAGAGGCGAATGGTGGGCAGGCCAACAAGGAGCGAGTTGCAATAGTCAAGACGAGAAGTGATGAAAGAGTGTATTAGAATCTTAGTAGTGTCTTGTGTAAGGAAATGGCGTATTTTGGATATGTTTTTTAGATGGAAAAGACAGGATTTGGTTAGAGACTGTATGTGGGGGATGAAAGAGAGGGCAGGGTCCAGTAGAACCCCGAGACAACGGGCTTCGGAGGTGGGAGTGATGATGGCATTGTTGACAGAGAGAGAGAGATGTGAGGAAGTGAAGCTGTAGTAGAGGGTGAGAAGATTAAGAGTTCAGTCTTAGACATGTTGAGTTTCAGATGGTGGGCGGACATCCAAGAGGATATACTAGAGATGCAGTGGGAGACGTGTGCTAAAAGAGAGGGGGATAGATCTGGTGCTGAGAGGTAGATTTTGGTGTCATCTGCATAGAGATGGTACTGGAACCCAAAAGAGTTTATTAGGGTTCTGAGTGAGGATGTGTAGATGGAGAAGAGGAGGGGGCATAGGAATTATCCTTGGGGTACACCAATAGACAGGGGGTGAGGAGAAGAAGAGGTGCTGGAAAAGGAGATGCTAAATGATCGTTCTTGGAGGTATGATGAGAACCACGAGAGAGCAGTGTGTTTTGAATGCCGAGGGAGGAGAGAATGTGGAGTAGAAGCGGATGGTCAACTGTGTCAAAAGCGGCAGAGAAATCCAGAAGAAGCAAAATATATTTCTCTATATGCACAGGGTCTACTCTTTTGACCCTCATAGCACAGTTTCTGACATTTCTTACTTCTAGCAATTTTCCTAGTCCATCTTGTCTCCCTTTGACAGCAACTAACTCAATACAGATATATATGGATACAAATAAAATGGAGAAGGTCGCTGAAAGATTTCTGAGTCAGGCCCTGCAGATTATTTATCTGCTGACTGGAGAGGTGAGAGCCAATGGTCAATGCTACAATTGGCACTATTATTATTATTATTATATTACTCTCCATTTATAAAGCAGTAACGTTTTCTGTAGCGCTATTTACAAAGTAAAATAGAGTAAAGTAGATACAGTTAGAAAATTACAAAGGTGCAACAGAAGAGAGGACCCAACTCCGAACAGCTTATAATCTAGAAGGTCAGGTTGGGGTGTGATAGAGGAGATTGATAGATACAATATGGCAATGATAAAGGCAGTAGGCTGATATATGTGGATGTGTTTTGCACTATAGATTGTTTGTATGTCCTGTGAGGGGCAATATCAGGGCAGGTTAGGGGGCTAAGAAGTGGTTGTAGCACATTGTAAAGTTGTTGTGGGTCAAGTGGTTGAAGGTTTTTGTAGGTCCTGGTCCCAGGGATTGAAGCAGGGTGGTTAGTGTAAGGTGTGATGAAGTTGCAGATTAGGAGGTAGTGGTCACATAGAGGGAATTGGGAGATAGCAAGGTTGGAGTTTTGTAAGTAATTGGGGATTCTGCCCATTGAAAGAGGCCAAGGGAAGAGGTGAGTGAAAGTAATTTTGTATCTATAAGGGAGGTTGGCATGTGAGTGGCAATGTTGAAATCGCCAAGAATGAGTGAAGGAATGTTAGAGGAGAGAAAATAAGATAGATCCCAGCTAATCGCAGAGAGATGGGTGAGAATAGTTAGATTGTGTGAACATCAAAAGATGAGAATTGGAGTGAAGGAACTGGGGTTTTTCAGTGAAATGTGCAGTGATACGAAAGTAGGGTGTGACTGAAATGGAAGCCACCATGTGAGAGTGCCGTCGGATAAGTAGTGTCTGATGGAGTGAGCCAAGTGTCTGTGAGTGTCTGAGCCAGTAGATTGAGGGAGTTGGAAATAAATAGGTAATGAGTGAAAGTGAGTTTATTGCAAATAGAGCTTGAGATAGACCTCCAGATGGCACAGAAGAATGACAATGTAAATAGCCTTGGGGGGGGGGGGGCTATGTTAGGAGAGGTATCTCCAGCAGCTAGCAGAGGAAGGAGTTAGAGTGAGAAGAGTGCGGAGTGGGACTTGCAAAAGTTTTTCCTCTTTTGTGCTTTAGAACAGGGAGGAGATTGTGACTGAATGATAGAGAGGAGCTTGTGGAGCAAGAAAGGGAGAGGGGAATGTGAAATAGTTATGCTATTAGAAACATGATGAGGAGTAACTGAGAAGAAGTGTCTGTGAGCGACAGGAGGTTGTGAAGAAGAAGAAAGTGTGAGGAAACATTCATATACAATCTATGTAAACAAAAACTATACACATTGTAAAAACAGAAGTTTTTATTGCTCTTTTCAGATGATAAACTAATAATAGTGTTTAATCCTGTATAATTCCAATTCCTACATTTTAGAATGCTCATCTAGCTAATGCTGCCTTTGAATTGCTTATAGAAACAAAAGGTGAAGGATTAAAAGTGAGAAACTTTGCACATAATTGAAGAGAGTGGAGGGTTAGAGATGCCTGGGAAAGATGCCACTTGGTGTGTGATTCTTTCCAGATGAGGCATATGGGGCATTTATCGTATACACTACTGTGTCTGTGTGTAATGTTAAGATGTCATGAAGTAAAAATAAATGATTACATATGTAAATTAAACAGTATTTGTGATTAATTTATCCAGAAGGAGATGCATTTTTATAGAGAGAGTAGGGGGGAGAGTGGGGGGAGGTGAGCACTGCTGGACAATGTGACATTATACCAGGACACAGTGACTCTCTCTACTGACCAAGCTCTATCTGCACCTGTGACTGGAGAGCTGAGCACTACTGGACAATGTGACATTATACCAGGACACATTGACTCTCTCTACTGACCAAGCTATATCTGCACCTGTGACTGGAGAGGTGAGCACTGCTGGACAATGTGACATTATACCAGGACACAGTGACTCTCTCTACTGACCAAGCTCTATCTGCACCTGTGACTGGAGAGGTGAGCACTGCTGGACAATGTGACATTATACCAGGACACAGTGACTCTCTCTACTGACCAAGCTCTATCTGCACCTGTGACTGGAGAGCTGAGCACTACTGGACAATGTGACATTATACCAGGACACATTGACTCTCTCTACTGACCAAGCTCTATCTGCACCTGTGACTGGAGAGGTGAGCACTGCTTGACAATGTGACATTATACCAGGACACAGTGACTCTCTCTGCTGACCAAGCTCTATCTGCACCTGTGACTGGAGAGCTGAGAACTACTGGACAATGTGACATTATACCAGGACACAGTGACTCTCTCTACTGACCAAGCTCTATCTGCACCTGTGACTGGAGAGGTGAGCACTACTGGACAATGTGACATTATACCAGGACACATTGACTCTCTCTACTGACCAAGCTCTATCTGCACCTGTGACTGGAGAGGTGAGCACTGCTGGACAATGTGACATTATACCAGGACACAGTGACTCTCTCTACTGACCAAGCTCTATCTGCACCTGTGACTGGAGAGGTGAGCACTGCTGGACAATGTGACATTATACCAGGACACAGTGACTCTCTCTACTGACCAAGCTCTATCTGCACCTGTGACTGGAGAGGTGAGCACTGCTGGACAATGTGACATTATACCAGGACACAGTGACTCTCTCTACTGACCAAGCTCTATCTGCACCTGTGACTGGAGAGGTGAGCACTACTGGACAATGTGACATTATACCAGGACACAGTGACTCTCTCTACTGACCATGCTCTATCTGGAACTGTGACTGAAGATGTGAGCACTGCTGGACAATGTGACATTATACCAGGACACAGTGACTCTCTCTACTGACCAAGCTCTATCTGCACCTGTGACTGGAGAGGTGAGCACTACTGGACAATGTGACATTATACCAGGACACAGTGACTCTCTCTACTGACCATGCTCTATCTGGAACTGTGACTGAAGATGTGAGCACTGCTGGACAATGTGACATTATACCAGGACACAGTGACTCTCTCTACTGACCATGCTCTATCTGGAACTGTGACTGAAGATGTGAGCACTGCTGGACAATGTGACATTATACCAGGACACGGTGACTCTCTCTACTGACCATGCTCTATCTGGAACTGTGACTGAAGATGTGAGCACTGCTGGACAATGTGACATTATACCAGGACACAGTGACTACCTTTACTGACCTAGCTCTATCTTTACTTGTGACTGGAGAGGTGAGCACTACTGGACAATGTGACATTATACCAGGACACAGTGACTCTCTCTACTGTCCTAGCTCTATCTGGACCTGTGACTGGAGAGGCGAGCACTGCTGGACAATGTGACATTATACCAGGACACATTGACTATCTTTACTGACTTAAGGAGCTTTACAATGACGTAATGGCGAATCTCCATACTTGCATCAGAACCCCAGTACACAGGAGCTCAGGTAATATTATGAAGTCAATACACTCTTGTATAATTAGTGTATCTTAAATAATCTTGTATAATTAATTTGGTTAAACTCTGGATTTCCATACAAAAGAGGTGGTGACAGCAGATTTGATAACTTTATAAAATGGATTGGACATATTTTTGAATAAAAAGGGCATTCAGGGTTATCCCGGATAACTAGAGAAGGGTCCGATCTCCAGTATCTGGGGTCAGGACATTTTTTTTATTTTTTTCCCCTTTTGACACAATTGACAAAGTTAGGGTTTTCAGCATCATCAAATATGTCTTGTTATTGAGTGTAATAACATTATGTTATTTTCTGTTGTATTGAGCAGGTCTTTATCATTTAACATTTTGAGACTGCAAGACCTGCCCCTCAGTACAATCTTGTAACCAAACCCAGCCTCTATAGACAATTAACCCCTCAGTTGTACAGGACTCATGGAGTGTGCGCCGCCAACGTCCCCGGTTAGTGACCATGTGGCAGGAAGTAGACCGCGCTAGAGACACTATGAATAGTGGGAAATTATTTTTATTTAGGGTTATGTATTTTTTTCCTTCAGCACAAACCACTAGATCTATTGGCCAAATAATTTTAAATGTATAAGAAACAACTTAATATCAGATACAAAGAGATGGCAGTAAACTATACAATGTAAGAATATTATAATATACTAGCGACTTGCCCGTCAAAAAATGACGGCAATGTGATGTATATGTTTGTGAAGTTGTTTAGTTTAAATATATTTTTGACCCTTGTAAGTATTGTGATATGAACATGTATTTTTGTAAAACGTTGTTGTAAAGGTTTTTTAAAATGAAATTTGTATCTGAAGAAATGTTCACTTTAATATACATAGAATCCAGAGAAAAGTAAAAAGTAAAAAGACTTTTTGAAACGTGGCGAATTTTAACATGAAGTTTAAAATATATGTAAGCAATACCCTTTTTTTTATGTAACTTTGGAATTTTTGCAAAACATTTGTCTAATTTTGAACATTATAAACAGGAACATAGTAAATACATTTTGTAACATAATTTTGAATTAAAAGTATTAACATTTGAATGTAAAAACAGTTTAACTTTAAATTAATCAGTATTAACATGCAATTTGTATCAGAATAATTGTTAAGTTTAATATACATTGAATGTAGAGGAAGGCATACAGTAAAAACTCTCCTTAAACCGTACGTAATTAAAGTAATTCATTACTGAGCACATAAACTGGCGATAAACATGAATGTAGGTAGTAATGTTAAGATAACAGAGAATATTTACATTGTGACTTAAAAGGTGCTTGAGCTGTTAACATGAACTTTGTAATATGTTGAATGAAATAACTTGAAAATATTGTTTTTAAACTTGTAACATTAGAAACATTAACATAGTGACTTAACATTTTAACATCATTTTTCATAGAAATGCAAGGCAAGTATTTTGTGAGGCGAATTATCCATAAACATGACTTCCATTAATTATGACTGAATTAAACAACCAATTGTTTTGTATTTTTGAATGTTTTTCCAAAATGTTTGCATGGCTTTAGTTTGTATCCTGCAAAGTTATAGTACTTCATAGTAGACAATGTTTTTAGTAAAAATACGTCCATCTTCTAATAAATCACCTTGACTTTCATTGTTTTCAATGTAAACTTTAATAGCCTGTGGATTTTTGCAGCGTGACAACGCAACGTACAATTGACCATGTGCAAAAACTGGTTCTTCCAAGTAAATACCCACAGATTTGAAAGTTTGACCTTGTGATTTATTAATGGTCATGGCAAATGCCATAATAATGGGAAATTGTCTTCTTTGAAGTATAAAAGGGAGACTACTTTCACTTGGTGCTAAATCTATTCTTGGTATGAAAACTCTCTCTCCTTTATGGGTCCCAGTTAAAATTTCAGCCTCTATAAAATGGTCCTTTAATTGTTGAACAATTAATCTTGTGCCATTGCATAGGCCTTTTTTGGGGTTCATATTTCGCAGTAACATGATAATTGCACCTTTCTTTAGCTGCAAAATATGTGGTGGCATTCCAGAAGGAGTTAAAGAGTTAATGAATTCAGTTGAAAAGTTTGCCTGACTTTCATTGTCATCAGCAAGTACAGAATCAGCACTGTGATAATTTCTTTGTGGTGCATTAATTTTTTTAAAGATTTTATTATTGAGTATTAATGCATCTTTATTTTTACACGTCAGTATAACTTGGTTGGCAAGCTCGGAATAGTCTTCGTTATTTATGCTCCCTTCAAATATAGCCGATATAATATCTTGTTGACAAATCATATGAGGTGGGATCTCTACAGTGTCTTCAGGTAAATGTAGTATTTTTTCTGTTCTGCCTTCTCCAATTTTAATATGCCAATCATTGAAATCAGTTTGGCCTTCTGATCTCATATTTTGTTGCAGTTGAAGATGGGTAAAATGTTTCCATACTGTACTTGACTTTATACATGTTTCAATAATGTCTGTTCGATTTCCATGTACAACGACAGGTAATGTTTGTCTAAAATCGCCACCCAACAACATTACCTTTCCACCAAATGGAAAAATATTATCCATGACTTCACGAAGCAAACGGTCAATACATTGGAGGGCATAGCATGACATCATTGTGGCCTCATCTATTATAATTAATTTACATTTCTTCAATTTCTTTGCTTGTAAGGATGTCATACGTATATCTGACACTGAATTTTCTAAAATAGGCACTGGCAGTTTAAATCCACTATGAACAGTTCTTCCACCTTCTAATAAAAGTGCAGCAATTCCAGTAGTGGCAAACGCCATTGCTATTTTTCCTTGTGCTCGTACTGAACTCATTAATAAATTGTACAAATATGTTTTTCCTGATCCGCCAGGTCCATCAAGATAGAAATAACGCTCTGTGACCATGTCATCATCTATAGCATTTTTAATGGCATGAAATGCTTGCAATTGTAGTGTATTTAAAGTTGCAAGTCTTTCTTCTGTTCTTTCTGCTTGTAGTTGAATGTCATAGTCTTCAAAGTTAATGCCATCTATAAGACCTGGATCAGGCAAATTAAAACTTGCACAACTTAATCCATGAGTTAAAAAGACTTCTTGAATTTCCATTAACGCTTTTAAGTGTGCAATGGGTTCATTGTATCGTCGCATAAAGTCTTCAGCCATATTACTTTTAAAAGTCTCCCACAAAGCTAATGCATTTGGAGCATTTGAGAAGATACAAATAAAAGCAAATTGTTCTCTCATCTGTCGTGGCATTTGACATTGTGCTGCTTCTTCTAAACATCTTTCCCACTCTGTATCATCAGCGAGTAAGTTTCTATGTCTTGCAGCTAAATTGAAGGATTCATATACAATGTCATTAACAGTTCTTAATTGTTCAAAACTTTGTGCTCCTGGAACATTTAAAAGTAATATCCGTAAGCAAAAACGTTCAACATCTCTTGGACTGACTGTGTAAATTCGTGGAATTATTTTATTGCCTCTGGTTTTTCTTGCTCTCCATAATCCATTCACAAAAACATAGTGATGTGGAATTTCAATATATAAGTATTGTGTTGCTTCAGCATCAGTGGAATTTAATGCAAACCATGCAGTTAGTGTAGTGTGACGATCTTCACTTTGGGCCAATGCATTCATTTCATTTCCAGCATGGAAATAGACTAAATGTCGTTGTGGCAAATGTACTGCTAACCTATATACTGCATGTGATCTATCATGCATTTCAAATTTTAAAAGCCGCCACATAGCTTCTGGCGCACTGACATAGCGAGCATCTACATGAGATGCAAGTTCATCATGTACTAACTCACTACTTTCAGGGTTGTCTGCACTTTTGACGACTACAGTAGCTGCATCGTAACCTTTGTAAATATATTTGTAGACATATTTAATGGATTTGATGGAAGTGCAGGCTTCTACGTTGATGTGGGCGTTGTACTTCATGAGTAAATGTGGATTGTAGGGTACTACATATCTATTGTCCACTTTTTTTCCACGAATAATGGCACTATCTCCTTCTCTTCTTTTATAAAGTGGATATCCATCACAATTTGCATATGTTTTGTCTCTATAATCTTTTGGAAAATCTTTTGAACATTGATTATTTTCTATACATGGTGATTGGGGATTAAGGTCTCCACAGGGTCCATGAATCATGCGATGAGTAACAATCTCATATAGTCTACCATATAGTTCTGGATCTGGTAGTTCAGCAACTATGACTGCATCCACTTTGTCCGAAGTATCTAATTTATCTTTCTCTTGAAGTATTATGAGAAGATGTGCATGTGGAAGGCCTCTTTTTTGAAATTCAATGGTATATACATAAGCAAGACATTTGCCAAATAACTGATTTATAGTAAAGTCACGTATTAATTCATTTCATTTGATCTTAAAAACTCTGGCTACTAAATCTGGTCGATCTGAAGCACTTTGTCCAAGAAGTAGATTTTGATTAATTTCTGGCCATTGTGGATTACATGTAAATGTCACAAATAAATCTGGTTTTCCAAATTTTGTCACAATAGCCATAGCATCATTGTATCTTTCTCTCATATTTCGAGGAGATCCTTGAAAAGAAGATGGTAAAATGATGGCTTTGCCAGCTGTCATGTCTCTGCTTGTAGCCACGTCAGCAACATAGTCCATGAGTCCACAATATTGTTCTACACGTAGTTTATCTTGTTGATATTTTATAAAGTTTAAATTATTTGCCTCAACTTGCAAATATGAATCAATAATCCATTGTTGTGTTAGTTTTCCACCACATAAAATTGGATTAAATTCATCTCTAATGGCAATTTGAGCAACTTTAAATTCAAGCATAGAAACATTATTTCAGATTCTGGCTTTAGCATTTGGGTAACTGGGAAGGGTTAATTTTGGTTGCCAACCTGCTTCTCCGTGTGGGAAAAAGATGGGATATGTCATTGGATCTAAATTTGGACTTAAGATATTAATATTAATAAATGGTTGCTCCTCATTTCTGGGATATACTCTAATGTCTCTTTGAAATGGTGGTTCTCCTTCATCATTCTGAAAGACCATTGCAACCTCATTTGATGTTGGCAAGTTATAACGCCGTTTATCAGTATGTCTGTCTCTTTTAAGCACCATATTAACCTTTGGCATGGGTAATTGATGTCTTTGTGCATGAAGTAGTTGTTCATTTTCTACTTCTGCCAATTTTTTGTAAGCTTTACTGTAGGGATTGTTGTCCATAATGTTATTTAGCTCTATTAAAACACTGGGTAAGCATTTTTTATTTTCTTCCATCTGCATACGTTGGTCAACAGCTTCCATTGTATCTAGGACATATAGTTGAGCAAATTTTCTTTGCTCTCCTTCCTCTGGATGTAAATGTGAAGTCCGATGATAAATTTGTCCTTGGACTTTAAAACAGTAAGGACCATGTCCTGGTACATTAGCAGCCAATGTTGCCCCCATAGATGCAAATTATATGGCACTATTGTAGGATCTTATGTTTGTCTTAAAATTTTTGTAATTTGGAAAAGTAGGTTCAGTCATAATATTTTGTAAATAGGTTGGAAATTGTTTCCTTTCTGGAAGTTTGAACTTGCCTTTTTGACAACAACTAATAAATTGTCCATCTCTGGGTCTCTCCTGTTTAAAATAATAAGCCTCACAAAATTGACATTGAGTACTCATGTCCCCACAACTATGAACCTCTACTGCTAAAGACTTGAGTAAAGGACAATTTGCAAAGCATATCGGATGTTGACTTTCATATTCATCAGATGAAAAGTCATGAAATATTTCAACAACAGGTTCTAAATGTTTAGTTATTTTCGTGGATTTTCTTGGTATATGTTGTCCTTGTTTGGTTGAAATGTCCTGTAAGTTTTTAGTAAGATTTTGTAAATGCTTTGTTTTTGTAGTTGCTTTTTTTGGTCTGTCTTGATTGGTATCTTGTAAAATGTCATCTGATGTTTTAGGAACAGTTTGTAAATGCTTTATTATCTTTTTATTTTTTTTGGTTGTATCTTTCATTTTTGCAGCTGATATTCTTTTATTTGCAAGTCTTTTGCGTTCTTTTTCTCGTCGAATTTCTTTCTCCTCAGGTGTCTGCTGGGCGGCCCATCTCTCTTGTCTTTCTCTAGTTTGACGTCTTTTCTTCTCTTCTTTGGTCTCGTTATCAGCCATATTAATCTATAAAGGAAAAAAAATAAATGTAATTGTGTATATTTTAATTTGTAATTCCTGTTAAAGATTCTTGTGCACAATTGGTGAAATAAAAGGCAAATCATTAATGTATCATTTATATTTAGTTAAATTTATAATTCCTGTCCTCACTGGCTAAGGATTTGGCCAATGGAATACTGCTGTAAATAAGCATGTAACATAATTTTTGAAAATAATGGTTTTATTTATTCAAAACGTTGTTTGTGGATAGATATTTACCACTGCAAAACTTCTTTGCTAAAAAAAAAGTGATGTGGTTATTGAGCTATGTATTGCATAGTAGCAATTTAAATAGAATAAGGGAGATAGTAAATAAATTTTTTTATTTTTCTGTTGACACGGATGCAAACTGAAAGCAGTTTCTTTAGTTTTATACTTTAGTACTTATTATACTGTACCTTGGTTGAAGTGCGATTTAAACTTGAATGTTTGTTGGTCCTCGGTTCAAAATCGTTGTCCAATGGTGTGGTCCTCTGTTGGAAGTCCTCGTCCGATGGTGTGGTCCTGTGTGTAAAATCCTGGTCCTATGGTCTGGTCCTCTGTTGAAAGTTCTGGTCCGATGGTGTGGTCCTGTGGCGATAGCGCTCGTCCGATGTTGTGGTCCTGTGACGGTAGCCCTCGTCCGATGTTGTGGTCCTTTGGTGAAAGTCCTCGTCCGATGGTCTGGTCCTGTGTTGAAATTCCTCGTCTGCTGGTCTGGTCCTGTGTTGAAAGTCCTCGTCCGATGGTCCGGTCCTGTGGAGAAAGTCCTTGTCCGATTGTCTTCACGCAGTATCTGTTGTAATATAAAATAGAAAATGTTGTTTTAGTGAAATGTCTTTTAAATAAGTAAAAAATGTATGAATTTGGCTGTATTGTATCAGTTATGGGTTTTTTTTTCTATATATTTTTTTTTTACTTTCTGTACAATCCCACGACTTTTGTTATTCTTATTTTTGCTTCTTTGTAAGGCTTATAGGCTGTTAAACATTGAATAAGAAAATTAATTTATTTTGCTATGTGTTTGTGTGAGTTTGTTCCAATTCTGTTTTGTGTGTAGCAGTTTGGGTCTCATTCAATTGCGATTTGGCTAATTGAATCGTGCTCTAAATAAGCACATAGCATATTTTTTTAAAGAAGTTTTTAGTCAGTGAAAAACTTTCTTTTAGATCGATTTTTAGTAACTAAAAACTTCTTTAAAAAAAATGTTATGTTCTTATTTAGAGCCCTATTCAATTGTGCAAATTGCAATTGAATGAGGGCCTTTGTGTGTACCATATGTTGCATATGTCGCATAGTTTGCCCCTCATTCAATTGCATTTTTGACAATGTAATAGTACTCTAAGGCCGTCATTGAATTGCAATGTTGAAAATTGAATAGAGTTCTAAATAAGCACATCACATATATTTGTTAAAGAAGTTTTTACTTATTAAGCATCTATCTAAAAGCAAGGTTTTCACTAACAAAAAGTTATTTAAAAAATATATGTTATGTGATTATTTGGATCCCTATAGAATTAGCAAAATGGCAATTGAATAAGGGCCTAAAAGTGCTTATTTATAGCCATATTAAATTGTCCAAAATAGCAATTGAATGAGGGCCTTTGGTTACTGCATTTGTTATATTGTCAGCTCCTCATTCAATTGTGTTTTGACCAATGGAATAGAGCTCAATATCACCACAGAGCATATTTTTTTACCGAATTTTGTATTTAGTGAACTTGTATCCAAAAGCAACGTGTTCACAAAATAAAAAGTTCCTTTAAAAAATATGCTCTGTGCTTATATAGAGCCCTATTGAAATGGGCAAATCACATTTGAGTGAGGCCCTTGGCCATTAAAGATATATAGGTCCTCATTGAATTGCAATTTTGCCAATTGAAGAGGGCTCTATATAATCACATAACATATTTATTGAGCAAAGTTTTTAGTTATTGAAAACCTTGATTGTGGTTAGAAGTTCAGTAACTAAAAAGTTCTGTATAAAAAATATGTTATGTGCTTATATAGAGCCCTATTCAATTGAGCAAGTCGCAATTGAATAAGGTTCATGGTTCTTTCTTGTTTATACTTAATACTTTACCTTGATTGAAGTGTCGAATGACAGACGGTCCCCTCCTGCCAATCTTAATCCGCTGGTCTTCTTGTAGTGTCTGTTTGAAAAAGAAAGTGAAAAAATTATTTGTATATTTATAATTTTTCATCTAGGAAAGCATGGCCTTTTGAGCATGTAATGTCTTGTTGTATCTTACCTCTTCTTCTTTGTTGGTGTTCTTTAAAAGGGATTGTGCTTCACAGTGCACGGTGCAAATTGTTGAGTGACGCTGTTGATGCAGAGTCTGTTTGAATATTAAAAGAAATAGAAAGATTCAGCTTTATATGATCTATTGAATTGCAGTAAATTAATGTCATTTAAATATACTTCTGTAATTATTTTCAATTGACCTTATTTTTTGTTGGGGGCTACACACATATGTCACATACATGAAGCACATTCTAAAGTTTAATTTAATTATTTTGTGTACGTGTGACATATCAGTATACATGACTCATATTTAAATGGTTAAATTAACCTTATATTTTTTTTTTCCAACACACATAAATGTCTGTATGTGAGATGTGACTATAGATGATACACATATATGTGCGTGTGACATATCAGTATACATGACATATAATTTCATTTAAATGTAGTTGTTTACTGATTTTGTTTTAAGCTAATTTTGTTGCAGTGGCAATACACATAAATGTGCGTGTCACATGTCACTATACATTATACACATATATGTCCGTGTCACATGTCACTATGAAGGGGCAATACACATAAATGTGCGTGTCACATGTCACTATACATTATACACATATATCTCCGTGTCACAGGTCACTATGAAGGGGCAATACACATAAATGTGTGTGTCACATGTCAATATACATGATACACATATATGTCCGTGTCACATGTCACTATGCAGGGGCAATACACATAAATGTGCGTGTCAGATGTCACTATACATTATAGACATATATGTGCGTGTCAGATGTCACTATACATAAACCTCTGTTTAATATAGAATTATGGTTTTTTGTTGTTTTGTTAAATGAACCGTATTTTTTTTGTGAGCCTATACACATAAATGTGCCATATATGTCACTACATAAATCCTAGTTTATTTTTTTATTTGTTTGACCTGTCCTGATAATAAAATGTAATATATTATAGCTTACCTCTCAGTTGTAATTTGCACAATGCAAAGTAGTAAATTAGTAAAGAATTGTCTTCTCAAGTAAAAGCAGCATTTATCTCAGAAGTCACTCCGTTGATCACCTGAGGAGAAATGTATTTTTTTGTGTGAAATAGGCAGTATTTATAAACTTGTAGAAAGTGAGACCGTTAGAACGCAATACGCATGCGCTATTTGCGTTCCAGCTTACAATTTGCGTTCCATCCGCCATTTTCTGCGTATTACTGTTCAAAATGGTGTTTAATATGATTGTGATACGTTCCCGCATAGTATGTGTTTCATTATTGCAAGTAAGTGTAGTGTAGTTACGTCTTAAGCCTCGTTTTCGTTTTGTTCGTCGGCCAATGTGTGTGAACGTGTGTCGTATGTTGTTTGCGAGTGTCGTAATGTGTTGCGACGTGAACTTTGCGAGATTCGCAGTTGTTTTGGGTTGGGAATTTGTGTTGTGAATTTTGCAAGGGTCGCAATTGCTGCAACTGAAGACCTCGCTTTGCGAGGTCCTCAGGTGCTGGCATGGAGCGCCTGTGGGGCTCCAAGCCAGCAACTGAGGCCCTCGCTTCGCGAGGGTCCTCAGTTGCAGGCAAGGAGCGCCTGCGGCGCTTCATGCCAGCAACTGAGAACCTGGCACGGGGCTCGCAGCGTTAGCAACAACTCGTACGCTCACAACTATATATGTGATATATCTTCTTACTCTAATTATCCTTTTAATGACAGATGATTATTCACATACATAGTTTTATTTATAAAACATTAATCTAAATGAGGAAGTGCAGATGTTTTAGGAACTAAAAATAAATAAATAACATATTATATTTAAATATTATATGTCATTATTATTATTATTATTTGCTATGTGAGCTTTATGATTGAGACAAGTGAGCTGGATTAATACATTTCTGCACTCTGTAGGTAAAAAGCAGCCTATGTGTATGCAGCACATCTCATAAAACATTTTATTTTTATAAATATCTAAAAATCCCTCTAATGATTATGTTGACACCCCCAGGGGGTGTCTACACAACTTCCTGGTCCTCAGCCAAACAGCATGCAGCATTGGGGAGCAATATTAACCCACTATTTACCTGATGTTACTTGCTCAGCCAATCTCCTTACAGCTTCCTCCTTGCAGCTCCTGTCACCTGTCAGTAATACACAACATTTCCCAGGCTCATTTGCCTACATATACCATGCTGCTATGCACCACAGCCAATAGGAGAGCAGTGTATGACTCATCCCTGCTTCCTGGCTATGCTGTGGGCTGTGGCCATAGCAACTAACATAGTGATATGTCTGAAATCATTATCTAACCGGATTGGCCAAAACAAATTGGAGGGGGTGTTAACCTTCATTTTAAACTGTCAGAAATTACAATATATTTTGCTAACTTCAAGATAAGTGTTTAGATGTTTATTTTGATATTTTTGCATGCAAACAGTTTTTTCATACACTTCTGATTCTCCTCCATCAGATGCATTCATAATCCAAGAAATTTAGATATCCCTTTAATGGATGAGCTTCCCTTCATTCTAATGATCAGGGAGGCACTGCTGATTTTCACATTTCAGTTATAGCAGATCAAACCTTCTCGTTATTCTAAGTAGAAACAGATCAACGCAAAAATAAATAATACAGAATATTTGCTTACAATAGTAAATTAAAGACGTGCCTATTTTTTACTTTCTAGAGTAATTGTGCATATTAGTAAAGACATATCCGAGTATCATGGATTAATACATTTCTGCACTCTATAGGTAAAAAGCAGCCTATATGTATGCAGCACATCACATAAAACATTTTATTTTTATTCATTTGTAAAAATCCCTCTAATGATTATGTTGACACCTCCAGGGTCTAAACAGGCATCTGATTCCCCCAATCAGCATGCAGCATAAGCGGATCAACGTTAAGCCACTATTTACCTGGTGTTGCTTGCTCAGCCAATGCAAATATCAGTGATACATTACATATCCCAGGCTGCCAGAGTTAATTCAAAAGTTTCAGCTAACCTGATTGGCCAAAACAAGTCATTTTACATTTGATACTAATTTAGCCTGGGATTGGAGGGTGTTAACACTAATTTGCAACTGTCAGAAATTACAAGACATTTTGCTGACTTCACTGTAAGTGTTAAAGTATTCCCCCCCCATGAAAACATCTTTGCATACACTACTAATTCTCTATCAGATGCTTAATAATCCAGAAAACTCCATTTAAGTCTAGTGTATTATGTATGAAAACTTACCAGTGTATTTTACTAAATACCATATATGAAATGGAAGATTAATAGGTGATGAATGATTTGACAGATGATGTCAATACAGATATTGCACAAAGTGTGGAACAACCCGAGGAGCCGAGTGTGAGGAGCCAGCTGGGAGCTATGGGGCAGGAAATTCAGGAAAATACTAGCACAGGTGAGTGTACATGTATAATGTGTGGAGGATGCAGGACATAGGTGAGTGTACATGTATGACATAAATGTGGAAAAAAAAAATCCATACAATTGTGAGCACTTCCTTTATTACTGTCACCTGGGAGTTCAGTATAAAACTTTACTTTAATAGTTATCCTAAAATTACCCTATTAAAATGTACCAACCCATATAATTTCTGCTATAAGAGTCTTCCCTTATTGCTAATAATAAATAGACAACTAGAAGTGTGTATTAGTTGCTGAAAAGTGTCACAAAAAATCAGACCTATTAGTAATTTGTCAGACCAAATTAAAATTTCCTGCCTTGCCGATCCTTAAAGGATCGGGGACCCCCACTGCGAGGGTTAATGTGGGGACCCTCCAGGGGGTCCCAATGGGGACCCCCATCACTGTGGGGTTACTGTTAGGTGCCGGTGGGGGTAGTTACAGTACCCCCGCTGGTGGGCCTAATTGTTTGTGTGCCAAAGTCCCTTTAAGGAGCCGCAAGAGGGAATTTAGAGGTTTTAAATGAAGGGAGGGACACTCGTACGTGTTTAGCTGTGTTTTTTCTGGGTCCTTGGTCGTGGAGCCTCGTTTTCATTTTTTTCGGCGGCCATTTTTTTCTCACTTAGGCCATTTTCGAGTGGCGAAACGGAGTAAATTGGAGATAAATTGGCATTCAACCTCACTTCTAGAGATCCTGGCTGTCCCCCCGTGCTGTCGGTGAGTTTTTTTTCCATTATTATTGTGTTTTTGGTGTGTGTTTGTGCGGTTTTGTGTTTGCGCGGTTACGTGTGTTTGTTTTACAACCTCGTAATTGTTTTTTTCTAAGTGCCGCGGGTCGTAATTGTGTGTCGCAGGCAGCAGGCAATGAGAGAGAGACACAGGGGAAGAGAGACACGGGGGAAGAGAGACACGGGGGAAGAGAGACACGGGGGAAGAGAGACACGGGGGAAGAGAGACACGGGGGAAGAGAGACACGGGGGAGGAGAGAGACGGGGGAAGAGAGACACGGGGGGAAGAGAGACACGGGGGAAGAGAGACACGGGGGAAGAGAAACACAGGTTAAGGCAGGAGGAGGAGACGAGAGACACAGGGAAAAGAGAGGAGATGGGGAAGAAACACACAGGGGAAGGAGTGGGAGGAGGGGAAGAGACACGCATGGGAAGGAGAGGAAGAGAGACACAGGGTAAGGAGAGGAGGGGAAGAGAGACACAGGGTAAGGAGAGGATGAGGGGAAGAGAGACACAGGGTAAGGAGAGGATGAGGGGAAGAGGTCCTGCGGGGTCGTAGGGATGAGCGCCTAAAATAATTAAATTTATGCATTACCAAGTTTGATAACATTTCACTGGATAATCAACAAGTTGGCTGAAAATGTTTCCTTACTCGATACACACTCTCCTATTCAGTCTCCAGCCTCCCTCTTCCAATTATACCTACAACTTAATTTGCTTATCAGACCTTCCGATCTCACTAAGTCTTTGTCAGCCAATCAAATGTTCTTATTATGTCATCATATATTTAAATCTTAATAGTGAATATATCTTTTTATATAAACATTTTATTCCTTGAACCACAAGATGGGACTCTTGGACCTTCAAATTTATTCTAGGAAATTCCATAAACTCACTAATGGACTTTGACATTAACAAGCTATAAACCAAATTATAACCCAGGCATGGTCAATAAAAGTGTCATTATATTTATATACAGGAGATATTTATTGCCTTTAGAACTAATCTTTGCAGACGTAAAGTCTGTATATGTTTGTGAAACAAATTGACTGATTCTTTTATATACACTTTCACATATAATTGGATTTTTTCCAATTACTTAGCAAGCACTTTATCTATTTTCTAATAGTCAACACTTAGCACTTTATATTATTTTAATAGGACTATATATCAGTCAGCTTTTTGTTTGGCACATTCAATGCTTTTGGAATAGTAATTGTATATTTGTACATATCATATTGTTTTCCACATTAGATAACTATATCTCTATTATCTAGTGCAATCACCACATTTTCTAAAAAACCACACCCCCTCTCAGCTGCACAATATTACTACATAAGTACACACACTTTACTATTGGGAAGAAACCAAGAAATGTATTTGGAATTCCACCCCCAGATTTCCAGGTGGCGGGAAGCCAAGTCATTTTGCAAGATGCTGTGTCTCTGGGCAGATAGTCGTAAAAAATTGATAAGCTTGACTAGATAACCCCCATCACTCCCGGCAGCAGAGTAAAACCAGAGGGGGTTTGGCTAAAGTGTGTGTGTGTGTGGGGGGGGGGGGGGGGGTGTTGTTGTTTGGTTTTGTTAAATGTGTTGAAAAGAAAGAATAAAGGTCAGTCTCTTGCTGACAAACTAAACAAAAGTATCTGCTTCTATTTCTTGTAGTCCTAAACAGGGATGGAAAACCGTTTTATTATTGTCAAGTTAGTAACCTTTGGGATGTGCCGATAACCTGTAATTTCATTATTTTACTGGCATGCTGGCCAATGAGATCACAAACTGACAATCTGGAGATTGTTCCTGTATGCTAAAGCAAAAGAGTTAAGGGTGTATGCGGACCTCTCATCTACGGGTTGTGACACTGTACCTATTAGAATCAAACTGCAGCCTGTGCTTATAAGGACCAAAGTGCAGCCAAACATTTTTGATACTCAAATATTGAGTCAGAGTATATATATATATATATATATATATATATATATATATATAGATAGATATATATATCTATATATAATTAAATGTAATGTGATTTGAAAGTTAGATGGATGGATAGATAAAATTCCTCTCAGTTTATCAGTATACTCCCATAGCTCCAGTCACTTCTTTTTGTGTCACTGGGACCCAGCCTTTGTTTTATTGAACTCCAGAGAGATGTCTCTGACAGAGGATAGAATACACCAGACACACATTGCAGGGCAGAAATAACATCTCAGATGTCATGAATTAATGACATCATCTGACTGGGGTTGCCATCCACGGTTGCTAGTCACATTCTACATTAATAAATACTGCAGTCCAATCGTTACATTTGTATATGAAGTGTAAAATAAATGATATACAGAGCTTCACAATAGAATCCGGATTATAGGCATTTGGCTGCCGATGGTACTGCAGGGAATTCTGGGACTTGTAGTCCGGTGCAGTGATCATTCACTTCCTGTACTTTTTTCTAAGATGGCGGCCCGCGGCTGTTCTTTGTGTGAGAGCTCTCAGCAGGTAAATAAAGTGGTTTATGTTCCTAATAGTGATCAGGAGATAATTTAGTGGGTTGTTTGGGTCTGTGATTAGTTATCAGGTGAGAGGGAGATTAAAAGCAGGACAAATACCGGAGAGGTGTGAGTATATACTACATATATATAAGAAATATTACTGTAGGAGGATTCAAGTTATACAGTGTATTACAGAGAGGTGTGAGTGTGTATATACTACATATATATATAATAATATTACTGTAGGAGGAGTCAGGTTATACAGTATAATACAGAGAGGTGTGAGTGTGTGTATATACTACATATATATAATAATATTACTGTAGGAGGAGTCATGTTATACAGTATAATACAGAGAGGTGTGAGTGTGTGTATATAATACATATATATAATAATATTACTGTAGGAGGAGTCATGTTATACAGTGTATTACAGAGAGGTGTGAGTGTGTATATACTACATATTTATATAATAATATTACTGTAGGAGGAGTCATGTTATACAGTGTAATACAGAGAGGTGTGAGTGTGTGTATACTACATATATATAATAATATTACTGTAGGAGGAGTCAGGTTATACAGTATAATACAGAGAGGTGTGAGTGTGTGTATATACTACATAATATAATAATATTACTGTAGGAGGAGTCATGTTATACAGTATAATACAGAGAGGTGTGAGTGTGTGTATACTACATTATATAATAATATTACTGTAGGAGGAGTCATGTTATACAGTGTAATACATAGAGGTGTGAGTGTGTATATACTACATATATATAATAATATTACTGTAGGAGTCATGTTATACAATGTAATACAGAGAGGTGTGAGTGTGTATATACTACATATATATAATAATATTACTGTAGGAGGAGTCATGTTATACAGTGTAATACAGAGAGGTTTGAGTGTGTATATACTACATATATATAATATATTACTGTAGGAGTCATGTTATACAATGTAATACAGAGAGGTGTGAGTGTGTATATACTACATATATATAATAATAATACTGTAGGAGGAGTCATGTTATACAGTGTAATACAGAGAGGTGTGCGTGTGTATATACTACATATATATAATAATATTACTGTAGGAGGAGTCATGTTATACAGTGTAATACAGAGAGGTGTGAGTGTGTATATACTACATATATATAGGAATATTACTGTAGGAGGTGTCATGTTATACAGTGTAATACAGAGAGGTGTGAGTGTGTATATACTACATATGTATAATAATATTACTGTAGGAGGAGTCACGTTATACAGTGTAATACAGAGAGGTGTGAGTGTGTGTATACTACATATATATAATAATATTACTGTAGGAGGAGTCATGTTATACAGTGTAATACAGAGAGGTGTGAGTGTATATAGTACATATATATATAATAATATTACTGTAGGAGGAGTCAGGTTATACAGTGTAATACAGAGAGGTGTGAGTGTGTATATACTACATATATATAATAATATTACTGTAGGAGGAGTCATGTTATACAGTGTAATACAGAGAGGTGTGAGTGTGTGTATATACTACATATATATAATAATATTACTGTAGGAGGAGTCATGTTATACAGTGTAATACAGAGAGGTGTGAGTGTGTGTATACTACATATATATAATAATATTACTGTAGAAGGTGTCATGTTATACAGTGTAATACAGAGAGGTGTGAGTGTGTGTATATACTACATATATATAATAATATTACTGTAGAAGGTGTCATGTTATACAGTGTAATACAGAGAGGTGTGAGTGTGTGTATATACTACATATATATAATAATATTACTGTAGGAGGTGTCATGTTATACAGTGTAATACAGAGAGGTGTGAGTGTGTATATACTACATATATATATAATATTACTGTAGGAGGAGTCATGGTATACAGTGTAATACATAGAGGTGTGAGTGTGTGTATATACTACATATATATAATAATATTACTGTAGGAGGAGTCATGTTATACAGTGTAATACAGAGAGGTGTGAGTGTGTGTATATACTACATATATATAATAATATTACTGTAAGAGGAGTCATGTTATATAGTATAATACAGAGAGGTGTGAGTGTGTATATACTACATATATAATAATATTACTGTAGGAGGAGTCATGTTATATAGTATAATACAGAGAGGTGTGAGTGTGTGTATATATTACATATATAATAATATTACTGTAGGAGGAGTCATGTTATATAGTATAATACAGAGAGGTGTGAGTGTGGATATACTACATATATAATAATATTACTGTAAGAGGAGTCATGTTATACAGTGTAATACAGAGAGGTGTGAGTGTGTATATACTACATATATATAATATATTACTGTAGGAGTAGTCATGTTATACAGTGTAATACAGAGAGGTGTGAGTGTGTATATACTACATATATATAATAATATTACTGTAGGAGGAGTCATGTTATACAGTGTAATACAGAGAGGTGTGAGTGTGTGTATATACTACATATATATCATAATATTACTGTAGGAGGAGTCATGTTATACAGTGTAATACAGAGAGGTGTGAGTTTGTGTATATACTACATATATAATAATATTACTGTAGGAGGAGTCATGTTATATAGTATAATACAGAGAGGTGTGAGTGTGTATATACTACATATATAATAATATTACTGTAGGAGGAGTCATGTTATACAGTGTAATACAGAGGGGTGTGAGTGTGTGTATATACTACATATATATCATAATATTACTGTAGGAGGAGTCATGTTATACAGTGTAATACAGAGAGGTGTGAGTTTGTGTATATACTACATATATAATAATATTACTGTAGGAGGAGTCATGTTATATAGTATAATACAGAGAGGTGTGAGTGTGTATATACTACATATATAATAATACTAGCGACTTGCCCGTCAAAAAATGACGGTCAATAAAATTTAAATGTTGTGAAATTTATTTGCAACACAAAATGAGTCTACTACATTTGTCCCTTTTTTGTTTCTAAAAAGAAATACACATTTCTTTTTTTAACTTTTATTTTTTGTAACTTTCAAATTATATTTCATAATCATTTTTTTTTTTAAAAACAATATAATAATATCTTAATTTTAATGCATACATATTGTACTTTTTAATGCATACATATTGTAAAGTGTAACATGAAATTTTGTAACAGGCAACTTGTATATTATACAATCTTTCAACCTTCTTTTAACAATACTAACACTTTTAAATAGATATTTAGTAACTGCAGACTATATTAACTTAGAGTAAGTACATTTTTTTACAAATAACATTTTTTGTTTTATTTGTAACATTTTTGTTAAACTCTCGTTAAACTAAATTAGCATTGAATTCAGAGGAAGGCAAACAATAAAAAACCCCATTCAAACTTTTGCAATTGTATCTTAGAGGCAAAAAAATTAATTCCTTCCTGACCCCATTAACTGGCGATCGGATTACTCCCTGAATCAATACTTTTCCAAATCTTCTGAAATGGTTCAACTATATAGTAACAATACATGTTTGCCTATAACATATCTCTTTAACAAACAGTTTTTTACCTTTTTTTTTGTGGGACCAATCATATGAACATGAAACTTGTAACCCATTTCAATATGTTTAAGGATGTTTAAGTTTTTTTTTATTTTCTGTTTGTCTTTTATGCAAATATCACATAGAGTTTCCAAAGTGAAATAGTGGTCCCCTATTTAAAGAGTCCCAGAGTACTTACATTTTGTACTGGAAGTCAAACCACTGTTCTCTATGGATTTTTTTGTCCATTGTATATAGTTTTGTTCTTGAAATGTTGTTTTTGTGCAATAATATTGAGTACCTTAAAATGTTGTCATAGAAATGAAACTACTCTACTCTATGTTTACAACACCTCATAGTACACAATGTTTTTTGTGTAAACGCATCCATCGTCTAATAAATGACCCTGACTTTCATTTTCGTCAACAGTCACTTTAATTTCGTTTGGATTTGTGCACCTTGAAAAAGCAACATAGAGTTGTCCATGTGCAAAAACTGGTTCCTTTAAAAAAATCCCAACAGACTTAAAAGTTTGGCCTTGTGATTTATTGATGGTCATGGCAAATGCCATGATAACTGGAAACTGTCTCCTTTGAAGGACAAAAGGCAAACCACTCTCACTTGGAGCTAAATCAATTCTTGGTATAAAAACTCGGTCACCTCTATGGGTCCCAGTTATAATTTCTGCATGTATAAAATGATCTTTTAACTCATGCACAATTAATCTGGTGCCATTACAAAGTCCTTTTTTTGGATTCATATTTCGCAATAACATGACAATTGCACCTTTTTTCAATTGTAAAATATGTGGTGGCATTCCAGATGGTGTTAAGGAATTAATAAATTCGATACTAAAATTCGATTCACTCTCTTTATCATCAGCCAGAACTGAATCTGCACTGTAATAATTCTTCTGTGGTGCATTGATGTATTTTAAAATTTCATTATTTACATTCAAGGCATCGATATTTTTTGATGTTAATATCACTTTGTTTGCAATGTCTGAGTAATCCTCGTTATTAAGAGTGTTTAGAAATATGGCTGATATCAGTGATTCGTTGCAAACCATTTCTGATGGAATTTCAATAGTATCATTTGGTAAATGCTGTATTTCTGGATGTTTTCCTTCTCCGATTTTAATAAGCCAATCATTGAATTCATTTTGGCCTTCAGATCTCATATTTAATTCTAATTTGAGATGTGTAAATATTTGCCACAGTTTACTGGTCTTGATACATGTTTCAATGATCTCTGTTCTATTTCCGTGTGGCACAACAGGTAATGTTTGCCGAAAATCTCCTCCTAACAGCATCACCTTTCCACCAAATGGCAACTTATTATCCATCACTTCTTTTAAGAATCTGTCAATACATTGCAGTGCGTGACATGACATCATTGTTGCCTCATCTATGATAATTAGTTTCGTTAGTTTAAATTTTTTTGCTTGTATAGAATTGAGTCGAATATCTGACACTGATGTTTCCAAAATGGGAACTGGCAGCTTAAATCCACTATGAACAGTTCTACCACCATCTAACAAAAGTGCAGCAATTCCAGTTGTTGCAAATGGCATAGCTATCTGACTCTGTGATCGAATATAACTCATCAAACAATTGTAAAGATAAGTTTTTCCAGATCCACCTGGGCCGTCTAGATAGAAATACCGGTCTTTGACCATTTCATCATCTGTAGCATTTGTGATGGCCTGAAATGCTTCTAACTGTTTAGTATTTAATGTTGCCAGTTTTTCTTGTGTTTTTTGTTTTTGTAGCTCAGTGTCATAATCATCAAAATTAATGTCATCTATAAGTCCTGGATCCGGTAAATTAAAACTTGAACAATTTAATCCATGAGCAAACAATATTTCTTGAATTTCCAACAATGTTTTTAACAGAGCAATTGGTTCTCTGTAACGTTTCAAGAAGTCTTCTGACATGTTTAATTTAAATGTTTCCCACAAAGTGAAAGCATCAGGTACATTGCAAAATATGCATATGAATGCAAATTGTTGTCTCATTTGCTTTGGCATTTGACATAGCGCTGCTTCTTCCAGACACCTCTCCCATTCTGTATCATCAGCTATGAAATTTTGCTGTCTTGCAGCTAATAGGAATGTATCATAAACTATGTCATTGACTGTACGTAAATGCTCAAAACTCTGTGCACCGGGAACATGTAGCAGAAGTAATCTTAAGCTGAAACGTTCAATATCCCTTGGACTGACGGTATAAATGCGTGGTATAATTTTTTGTGCATCTCTTCTTCGTTCTTTCCATTGACCATTTACAAATACATAGTAATATGGTATCTCTATGTATAAAAATTGTCTGGCCTGCGTATCCTGACAGTTTAATTTAAACCATGCTATAAGTGTGGTATCTCTGTCTTCACTTTGACATAATGCAAGTCTTTCATTTCCTTGAGTAAAGCAAACCATCTGACTTTGAGGCAAATGTACAGCTAAGCGATAGATAGCATGTGACCGATCATGCATCTCAAATTTCAAAAGGCGCCACATTGCTTCAGGAGCACTAACATAGCGAGCATCTAAATAATTTGATAGTTCATCGTGTACAATTGGATTTTCGTTTTCATTTACAGCACCTTGTACAACAACAGTAGCTGCGTCATATCCTTTGTATATATATTTATACACATACTTAATTGATTTAATCGAAGTGCAAGCTTCTACATTGATGTGTGCATTGTACTTGATGAGCAAATGTGGATTGTATGGAACAACAAATCTATTATCAACCTTTTGGCCCCGGATAATAGCTGTTTCTCCTTGTGTTCTTTTATACAAAGGATATCCATCACAATTAGCATAAGTTTGCATTTGAAATTGTTTTGGGAATTCTTTTGTACATTTTTTATTTTCCATACATGGTGAATTAGGATTCATCTCTCCACATGGGCCATGAATCATTCTATGTGTAACAATCTCCCAAAGTTTTGTATATTTTTCTTGGTCTGGCAATTCGGCAGAAATGACTGAATCCACTCTCTCTGCAGTTTTCAACTTATCTTTTTCCTGCAGTATTAAAAGTATGTGAGCATGTGGCAGTCCTCTCTTTTGAAATTCAATAGTGTAAACAAATGCCATACATTGTCCAAATAATTTTGCTTTAGTGATATCATGTATTAATGAATTCAGTTTGATTTTAAATACTCTTGCCACTAAATCTGGTCGGTCAGATGTAGTTTGTCCCAAATACAAATTTTCCTTGATCTCTGGCCATTGGGGATTACACGTGAATGTAATAAATAAATCTGGTTTTCCAAATTTTGTGACAATAGCCATGGCATCATTATACCTTTCTCGCATATTGCGAGGAGATCCTTGGAAAGTTGATGGCAAAATAATTGCTCTTCCAGCTGGAATGTCTCTGTTTGCAGCGATTTCAGCCACATAATCCATTAATCCACAATACTGTTCAACTCGTAATTTTTTTTTGTTGAAATTTAATGAAATTTAAATTATTGGCTTCAACTTGTAGATATGAATCAATAATCCATTGTTGAGTGAGTTTGCCTCCATGTAAAATTGGATTAAAGCAGTCACGGATAGCAGTTTGTGCAACTTTATATTCCAGCATTGAAACATTAGATCTAATTCGAAGTTTAGTATTGGGATAAGTTTCCAATTTTAATTTTGGTTCCCATCCAGGTTCACCATTTGGAAAGAAAATGGGATATGTCATTGGATCTAAATTACAACTTAATATATTGATGTTGATAAATGGTTGTTCTTCATTGCGTGGATATATTCTAATATCACGCTGAAAAGGTGGTTCACCATCCTCATTTTTAAACACCATAGCAACCTCATTTACTGTCGGTAAATTATATCTTCTTTGATCAGTGTTGCGATCTCTTTTTAACACCATATTTACTCTTGGTATAGGCAATAGATGTCTTTCAGCATGTTCCTGTTGTTCTTTTTCCAGCTGTGCTAATTGTTTGTATGCTTTACTATATGGGTTGTTTTGCATAATTTTATCCAGCTGTTCAAAGACTATGCGCAAACACTGTCTATTTTCTGGTAGTGTCATTCTTTGTTCCACAGCTTCCATCGTATCCAAGACATACAACTGTGCAAATTTCCTTGGCTCTCCTTCTTGTGGGTGTAAATGTGAAGTTCGGTGGTATATTTGACCTTGAATTTTGAAACAATAAGGACCATGTCCTGGTACATTTTCTGCTAAAGTTGCACCCATTGAAGCAAATGAAATTGCACTGTTATAAGACCTGATGTTTTGTTTGAAATTATTATAATTTTGAAATGTTGGATCACTCATAATACATTCTAAATAATATGGAAATGGATGTCTTAGTGGAAGTTTCACCTTTCCTTTCTGACAGCAACTAATGAAATTTCCATCAGTAGGTCTTTCCTTTATGAAATGATAGGCCCCACAAAACTGACAAAGCACATTAAGTAACCCACAATAATGAGTATCTACATGTACTGCAGTATTGAACACATTGTCATGCATTTTTTCCACATATATATCAAACCCACTTTCTATATGTACATTGTTGTCATGTGTGTCTACATTTAAGTCATTCTGCACAATAGAATCATTAGACACTGGTTCACATAGATGTTTTTTTTTACTTTTCCTTTTTTTGCAAGGCCCAACAGACTCACTTTTGGCTTTCTTAGCAATCTTTCTTTTATTTAAAAGTCTCTGTTGATCTTCTTCTCTCAAGCGTTGTGAAGTTTCTGGTGTATGAGCATCTCTCCACCTTTGCTTCCTTTCCCTTGCCAATCTTCTTTTGCGTTCCATTTTGTCTTCTCCATTATCTTCCATTTTTTAATCTGTAATAGTCAATATAAATATAAATTAGTCTTTCTTCTTATTTTTGTGTACATATGTCTTTTTACTTTTTGGACTGTTACATTAAAGTTGATGAATAAACGTTATCCTTGTTTCCAATGAAATAAATGAAACCATTTTTCAAAGTATTTTATTGACATATATTAAATTGGTAATAACTGGACATATATATTTATTATATCAATTATTCATCTTTCAATTCATTTTAAATCCTTCTTGATTCACTTCACTGCATACATTTTTTTTTTTTTTGCAAGTGCTTCTTCTTTTTGTTAAATGTTTGTATTGCTTCGTATTGTCTATTCAACTTTCCATAAATTTTTTTAACATATGCTGTTTTGATGTGTCAGGACCAAATTAAATATTTACCTGCAAAGACGGTCTTGATGTTGTTCAAGGGCTGCAAACGTCACACTGTGTGTTTATTCACTTTCCTTGATCAATAATCTGTAATTTAAATTTTTGAATCTTTGTATTATTTCACTTCACCCATATCATGAAATAAACATCAATCAAGAGACATATATTTTTATTCCTTAAAAACCTGAAAGCAAATTCTTTAATATGTTCCTATAGTAATCTAATACAAAACTGTTTTTGATATTACTCATTATTAATAATTAATTCATTAAATAAAGTGCATTATGAATGTTATTTTTAATTCTTTCACACAGGTAAGCACAATATCTAACAAATTAATTACTAATGTAATATACATTATTAATTAATAATTATATTTAATGTACATTATTAATTAATGCAGAATATATAAGCAACTATTAATTTAATGTACATTATTAATTAAATTTAAACTGAAAACATAAACATGAGTCTATCTGAGAATTAAATTATTTAAATCATGTACATTCTTAATTAATGAATCAATGTGTTTGTTTTCTGCACATTCTTAAACGCTAACATTTTTGATATTACTGTTTAGTAATAATTAATTAATTGTAGAAAGTACATTCTAAACGTTATTTACAATTCTTTTACACAGGTAATTACAATATCCAATTAATTAGTAATCTAATGTACAATTAATTAATGCATAATATATAACCAATTAATTTGTAATAGAATGTACATTATTAATTAATAATTAAATTTAATGTACATTATTTATTAATTCATGAATAAATGTGTTTCTTTTTTCTGGACATTCTTAAACGCAAACTCACTTTTATATTAATGCTTAATTCATTAATTATTTAATGTACATTATCAATAGTATTAGTCAATTGTTTCACACAGTTAAGCTCAATATTATATTTCTGTTAATGAAATAATGTACATTAATTTAATAGTTAATTGGTTATATTTTATTGATGATTAATTCTTAATTAAATAAAATACATAATAAATATTATTTACAATGTTTCACACATTTAAGCACAATATATAATCAATTGATTATTAATTTAATGTACATTATTAATTAATAATTCAATGTAATGTACATTAATAATTAATGCACAATACATAACCAATTATTAATTTAATGTACATAATTGTCCTTATTAAGTAACTAATAATATAGTAATTAATTAATGATACTTCTTAAAATGTACCTTTTGTAATTCAATGTTCCTGAATCAGTATCCTGAAGAGCTATCAATCTCGTTCGATTTTCCAGCATCCGAAAATGTCCAGTCACACTGTCATCACCTCAGTAAAAGGTGTCAGTAATGTGTCAATTGTGCCCTATAATGCATTGTTTTCGGCGGGAAATACGGGTGCGCGAGCGAAATGCATTGTTTTCGGCGGGAAATACGCTGTTGCTCGAGACCAATGTGTTGTTTTCGGCGGGAAATCGGAGTTGGCGCGAGACAAAGGCGGGAAATCGTAGTCGGCGCGAGGCAAAGGCGGGAAATCGGAGTCTACGCGAGACAAAGGCGGGAACTCCGTGTTAATCCGGTAATGTGTGGTGTGCGTCTTATCGGATTTTCCGTAAGTGTTTTCCGTGGCTATAGTGCTGTAGCCTCGTTTTCGTTTTGTTCGGCCGCCATTTTTTCTCTCGCTTATTTTTTTTAAAGTGTCTAAACTCTTTTATTTTGCTTTAAATGAAGACGATAGTTTTTGTTTTGAGGTCCAGGATGCTTCCTCTTGCTGTCGGTAACATTTTTATTTATGTGTTCTGTGTATTTAGTGTGTTTTATCTTTTTTCTTGTCCGCGGGTTGCGTCCGATTTTTGCGATGTCGTAATGTGTCTTATACGCCGTCACGGATTATCCGTAATGTGTCTACGCAAGTCTTTTTCGTGCTCAGAGTGCTGTAGCCTTGTTTTCATTTTTTTCGGCCTCCATTTTTTCTGTCGCTTATTTTTTTTTTGTGTTTACATTTTTGTATTTTAAGGTAAATCAATGTGTAACTCGCTTTCTGCAGGTCGTGGATGCTCCCTCTTGCTATCGGTTAGGTTTTTATGTATGTGGTGTGTGTAGTTATTGTTAATTTTAATTTTTATGATAGGCGGTTTGCGGCCGTATTTTTTTACTACGTTTTAACGGCTCGCCTCGCTACGCGAGGCTCGCCGGACGATGAGCGCTTGCGGCGCTCATCGCTAAGCCCGCTAAAGTTCTACGGGTTAATTGCCAAAGTGCAACGGTTTAACGGCTCGCCTCGCTTCGCGAGGCTCGCCGGACGATGAGCGCCTGCGGCGCTCATCGCTAAGCCCGCTAAAGTTCTACGGGTTAACGGCTCGCCTCGCTTCGCGAGGCTCGCCGGGCGATGAGCGCCTGCGGCGCTCATCGCTGAGCCCGCTATTCGTACGGACCACGCAAACAGCGTGACGACGACTCGTAGCAGGACAATTATAATATGTGATTACTGTAGGAGGAGTCATATTATACAGTGTAATACAGAGAGGTGTGAGTGTGTATATACTACATATATAATAATATTACTGTAGGAGGAGTCATATTATACAGTGTAATACAGAGAGGTGTGAGTGTGTATATACTACACATATATAATAATATTACTGTAAGAGGAGTCATGTTATACAGTGTAATACAGAGAGGTGTGAGTGTGTGTATATACTACATATATATAATAATATTACTGTAGGAGGAGTCATGTTATACAGTGTAATACAGAGAGGTGTGAGTGTGTGTATATACTACATATATATAATAATAATATTACTGTAGGAGGAGTCATGTTATACAGTGTAATACATAGAGGTGTGAGTGTGTATACTACATATATATAATAATATTACTGTAGGAGGAGTCATGTTATACAGTGTAATACAGAGAGGTGTGAGTTTGTATATACTACATATATATAATAATATTACTGTAGGAGGAGTCATGTTATACAGTGTAATACAGAGAGGTGTGAGTGTGTGTATATACTACATATATAATAATATTACTGTAGGAGGAGTCATGTTATACAGTGTAATACAGAGAGGTGTGAGTGTGTATATACTACATATATATAATAATATTACTGTAGGAGGAGTCATGTTATACAGTGTAATACAGAGAGGTGTGAGTGTGTGTATATACTACATATATATAATAATATTACTGTAGGAGGAGTCATGTTATACAGTATAATACAGAGAGGTGTGAGTGTGTATATACTACATATATATAATAATATTACTGTAGGAGGAGTCATGTTATACAGTGTAATACAGAGAGGTGTGAGTTTGTATATACTACATATATATAATAATATTACTGTAGGAGGAGTCATGTTATACAGTGTAATACAGAGAGGTGTGAGTGTGTATATACTACATATATATATAATATTACTGTAGGAGGAGTCATGTTATACAGTATAATACAGAGAGGTGTGAGTGTGTGTATATACTACATATATATAATAATATTACTGTAGGAGGAGTCATGTTATACAGTGTAATACAGAGAGGTGTGAGTGTGTGTATATACTACATATATATAATAATAATATTACTGTAGGAGGAGTCATGTTATACAGTGTAATACATAGAGGTGTGAGTGTGTATACTACATATATATAATAATATTACTGTAGGAGGAGTCATGTTATACAGTGTAATACAGAGAGGTGTGAGTTTGTATATACTACATATATATAATAATATTACTGTAGGAGGAGTCATGTTATACAGTGTAATACAGAGAGGTGTGAGTGTGTATATACTACATATATATATAATATTACTGTAGGAGGAGTCATGTTATACAGTATAATACAGAGAGGTGTGAGTGTGTGTATATACTACATATATAATAATATTACTGTAGGAGGAGTCATGTTATACAGTGTAATACAGAGAGGTGTGAGTGTGTATATACTACATATATATATAATAATATTACTGTAGGAGGAGTCATGTTATACAGTGTAATACAGAGAGGTGTGAGTGTGTGTATATACTACATATATATAATAATATTACTGTAGGAGGAGTCATGTTATACAGTATAATACAGAGAGGTGTGAGTGTGTATATACTACATATATATAATAATATTACTGTAGGAGGAGTCATGTTATACAGTGTAATACAGAGAGGTGTGAGTGTGTATATACTACATATATATAATAATATTACTGTAGGAGGTGTCATGTTATACAGTGTAATACAGAGAGGTGTGAGTGTGTATATACTACATATATATAATAATATTACTGCAGAAGGAGTCATGTTATACAGTGTAATACAGAGAGGTGTGAGTGTGTGTATATACTACATATATATAATAATATTACTGCAGGAGGAGTCATGTTATACAGTGTAATACAGAGAGGTGTGAGTGTGTATATACTACATATATATAATAATATTACTGTAGGAGTCATGTTATACAGTGTAATACAGAGAGGTGTGAGTGTGTATATACTACATATATATAATAATATTACTGTAGGAGGAGTCATGTTATACAGTGTAATACAGAGAGGTGTGAGTGTGTATATACTACATATATATATAATAATATTACTGTAGGAGGAGTCATGTTATACAGTGTAATACAGAGAGGTGTGAGTGTGTGTATATACTACATATATTTATATATATATATATATATATATATATAATATTACTGTAGGAGGAGTCATGTTATACAGTGTAATACATAGAGGTGTGAGTGTGTGTATACTACATATATATAATAATATTACTGTAGGAGGAGTCATGTTATACAGTGTAATACAGAGGGGTGTGAGTGTGTGTATATACTACATATATATAATAATATTACTGTAGGAGGAGTCATGTTATATAGTATAATACAGAGAGGTGTGAGTGTGTATATACTACATATATAATAATATTACTGTAGGAGGAGTCATGTTATATAGTATAATACAGAGAGGTGTGAGTGTGTATATACTACATATATAATAATATTACTGTAGGAGGAGTCATATTATACAGTGTAATACAGAGAGGTGTGAGTGTGTATATACTACATATATATAATAATAATATTACTGTAGGAGGAGTCATGTTATACAGTGTAATACAGAGAGGTGTGAGTTTGTATATACTACATATATATAATAATATTACTGTAGGAGGAGTCATGTTATACAGTGTAATACAGAGAGGTGTGAGTGTGTATATACTACATATATATATAATAATATTACTGTAGGAGGAGTCATGTTATACAGTATAATACAGAGAGGTGTGAGTGTGTGTATATACTACATATATAATAATATTACTGTAGGAGGAGTCATGTTATACAGTGTAATACAGAGAGGTGTGAGTGTGTATATACTACATATATATAATAATATTACTGTAGGAGGAGTCATGTTATACAGTGTAATACAGAGAGGTGTGAGTGTGTAAATACTACATATATATAATAATATTACTGTAGGAGGAGTCATGTTATACAGTATAAAACAGAGAGGTGTGAGTGTGTGTATATACTACATATATATAATAATATTACTGTAGGAGGAGTCATGTTATACAGTGTAATACAGAGAGGTGTGAGTGTGTGTATATACTACATATATATAATAATATTACTGTAGGAGGAGTCATGTTATACAGTGTAATACAGAGAGGTGTGAGTGTGTATATACTACATATATATAATAATATTACTGTAGGAGGAGTCATGTTATACAGTGTAATACAGAGAGGTGTGAGTGTGTAAATACTACATATATATAATAATATTACTGTAGGACGAGTCATGTTATACAGTGTAATACAGAGAAGTGTGAGTGTGTATATACTACATATATAATAATATTACTGTAGGAGGAGTCATATTATACAGTGTAATACAGAGAGGTGTGAGTGTGTATATACTACATATATATAATAATATTACTGTAGGAGGAGTCATGTTATACAGTGTAATACAGAGAGGTGTGAGTGTGTAAATACTACATATATATAATAATATTACTGTAGGAGGTGTCATGTTATACAGTGTAATACAGAGAAGTGTGAGTGTGTATATACTACATATATAATAATATTACTGTAGGAGGAGTCATATTATACAGTGTAATACAGAGAGGTGTGAGTGTGTGTATACTACATATATATAATATATAATATAATAAGAAGAAATAAAATAATATCCTCTTTCTGTTTATACAAACGTGGAGGACTAAAATGTCCTTTTTATACAGTCAGTAAGTTATGTGACGATAATGTCTGGATTGTTATCATTTAATGGGTGGCCTGTCCTAGTTTAGTATACATGTTTTCATATTTATCTGGTTATTTTATCTCTCTTTTTTTGTATGATAATGTGTGATTTTGTCCATGTTGAAGCTCACAGAATATCTGCCCCTTATTATGTATTAAACATAAAGACATGTAACATATCCCAGTGGGTGACAGTCTCATGTATATTTGTACTGACCACAAAGACATGTAACAAATCTCAGTGTGTGACCATCTCATGTTTATTTGTACAGACAGTGACAAAGTGACACCATCAGTTCTCTCCGAGTCTGATCAAGAAGAAGAGACAAATATGAGAAGTCCCCGGCAGTTTAAAGAGGAGGAAATTCCTGTAAATATCAGTGAAGGTGAGTGATATATTATTCATGCAGGGACTGTGATATATTTTATATGTGTAGCACAATTATTTAGTGGCAGCCATAAGGGACATCATATATTTCATTACATGAAAACTTTATAGAAGAGGTTGAATGGGATTTGGAGACACTGGGAGACGGTCCAGCCCTATCTGACCTTTAATCCTGGGCTGAACGGGCCGGAGTACATTAGTATATGGGCTTTCTATTCTTTATACCAGCTTTACTGAGCTGTATTCATACATTTTGTATGAATGGGCACCACAAAGTGTGTGGGCAGTCTATGCTACATGTCATTTATGAAACACATGCACATTTGTGATCAGCCACAGATAAATCATCAACGGGATATCAATTAGAGGACTTACTAATATCAAAGGGCTATCAGTTACAGTACTTAACTTTGCTTAATCTTTGTTTCCTCAACCAACTAACTGCGGTTGATTCAATTAACTGTGTTCTAGACAGCACACACACTAGTTTACAGAACCTTGCAGCAGGAATCACTAGCTCTGTCCCATCAAGTTGGGGTTGGGCAACTGGGAAAGAGACAACCTGCTACGGCTACCTGGAGTTGGTCGAGTACCCAGTCTTAAAGATTCAGACCCTGTATATTTTATTAGTGACTAATTCCCCAAGGATACAGTTAAATATTTCACATACACAGTTCAACCATATAATAGAATTTCCCCCTCTCCCAACAGAGTTGTTATTTAATATTGTAATCAGTTTATTGTATTTTTAGAGGCTCGTTAGAGCTATGATGACAGCTTGTGAGTTTGTAATAGCCCTGCAGTTTTTCATTTTTTTTCACAAGCTGTCTGCCGATATTCACATGGCTCCATACCGGCTGTATGTGCCCAGTTTTTAAATTGAGTTGCATTGCGTCACTGCCCAACTGTTATTTAGTAAGTTTATAAATATTTGGAAGTATATCTACACCCATATACACTCATCAGACTACTCTGAAGTGTCTGAATATTGTACAACAGTAGCTGAATTGGAGCTGACTGTTTGTCCTGTTTTCAGGACATAAAATTATTAGTCCATGGTGCACTTGAATTAGAATTCTGTTGAATTAGTTCTGTGACAGTCAACTTGCTATTTTTATATACCTTATGGCCACAAGCTCCACCTAATCAGAAACACAGATCCAGTAAAAAAACAAGTGTTTAATTATTAAATGAAATTACATACAAGTCCTCCATTGGCAGTTAAGATAAGAAAGAGTATTAAGATTCTACTCTGTCCTCACTGCCTTGTCATGGTGAAATAGCTGTGAGCTATACCATGTAGGGTCACTCATACAAATTGCGATCCACTGGAGAAGCCATTGGTAACCCACTCCAGTATCTTTGCCAAGATAACCTTATGGATTAGAAGATGGATAAAGATATGGCACTGCAAGATGAGCTCCTCAGGTCTACTTGACGGGATACGCTTATTGCGAGCCCCTCCCCACCTCAACTTTACTGGCCTCATGATGAGCACCTTTAGGGCTCATCACAGGCCTTGCAAAGTCTCTCCCTCTGTCTACTTCCTCCCTTGTGTCTCATTTCCCCCCTCCTCTCCCTCGTGTCTCCTTCCCCCCTCTTCTCCCTCCCTTGTGTCTCATTTAACCCCTCCTCTCCCCCCTCTCCAGTGTCTTCCCCCCTCTCCCTCCCCGTGTCTCTCCCCCCCTCCCTCCCCTGTCTCCCCCCCTCCCTCCCCTGTCTCTCCCCCTCCCTCCCCTGTCTTTCCCCCTCTCCCTCCCCTGTGTCTTTTGCCCCCCTCTCCCTTCCGTGTGTCTCTTGCCTCCCCTCTCCCTCCCCTGTGTCTTTTGCCCCCTCTCCCTTCCGTGTGTCTCTTGCCTCCCTTCTCCCTCCCCTGTGTCTCTTGCCTCCCCTCTCCCTCCCCTGTGTCTTTTGCCTCCCCTCTGTCTCTTGCCCCCTCTCCCTCCCCTGTGTCTCTTGCCCCCCTCTCCCTCCCCTGTGTCTCTTGCCCCCCTCTCCCTCCCCTGTGTCTCTTGCCCCCTCTCCCTCCCCTGTGTCTCTTGCCTCCCCTCTCCCTCCCCTGTGTCTTTTGCCTCCCCTCTCCCTCCCCTGTGTCTCTTGCCCCTCTCCCTCCGCTATGTCTCTTTCCCCCTCTCCCTCCCCTATGTCTCTTGCCCCCTCCCTCCCCTATGTCTCTTGCCCTCCTCCCTCCCCTGTGTCTCTTTGCCCCCCTCTCCTCCCCTGTGTCTCTTTCCTCCCGTGTCTCTTCCACCCCATTTCCCTCCCCTGTGTCTCTTACCCCTCCTCTCGCTACCCTGTGTCTCCCCCCCTCCTCTCCCTCCCCTGTGTGCCCTCCTCTTCCTCCCCTGTGTGTCTACCCCCTCCTCTCCGTCTCCTCCCCTCCCTCCCCATGTCTCTCCCTCCCCTCCCTCCCCATGTCTCTCCCTTCCCTCCCTCCCCTGTCTTTCCCCCTCTCCCTCCCCTGTGTCTCTTGCCCCCCTCTCCCTCCCCTTTGTCTCTTGCCCCCCTCTCCCTCCCCTGTGTCTCTTGCCCCCCTCTCCCTCCCCTGTGTCTTTTGCCTCCCCTCTCCCTCCCCTGTGTCTTTTGCCTCCCCTCTCCCTCCCCTGTGTCTTTTGCCTCCCCTCTCCCTCCCCTGTGTCTTTTGCCTCCCCTCTCCCTCCCCTGTGTCTCTTGCCCCCTCTCCCTCCCCTGTGTCTCTTGCCCCCCTCTCCCTCCCCTGTGTCTCTTGCCCCCCTCTCCCTCCCCTGTGTCTCTTGCCTCCCCTCTCCCTCCCCTGTGTCTCTTGCCTCCCCTCTCCCTCCCCTGTGTCTTTTGCCTCCCCTCTCCCTCCCCTGTGTCTCTTGCCCCCTCTCCCTCCGCTATGTCTCTTGCCCCCTCTCCCTCCCCTATGTCTCTTGCCCTCCTCCCTCCCCTGTGTCTCTTTGCCCCCTCTTCTCCCCTGTGTCTCTTTGCCCCCCTCTCCCTCCCCTGTGTCTCTTCCCCCCCTCTCCCTCCCCTGTGTCTCTTCCCCCTCCTCTCACTACCCTGTGTCTCTTCCCCCTCCTCTCACTACCCTGTGTCTCTCCCCCCTCTCCCTCCCCTGTGTGCCCTCCTCTTCCTCCCCTGTGTGCCTACCCCCTCCTCTCCGTCTCCCCATGTCTCTCCCTCCCCTCCCTTCCCATGTCTCTCCCTCCCCTCCCTCCCCATGTCTCTCCCTCCCCTCCCTCCCCATGTCTCTCCCTCCCCTCCCTTCCCATGTCTCTCCCTCCCCTCCCTCCCCTGTCTTTCCCCCTCTCTCCCCTGTGTCTCTTGCCTCCCCTCTCCCTCCCCTGTGTCTCTTGCCTCCCCTCTCCCTCCCCTGTGTCTCTTGCCCCCTTCTCCCTCCCCTGTGTCTCTTGCCCCCTTCTCCCTCCCCTGTGTCTCTTGCCCCCTTCTCCCTCCCCTGTGTCTCTCCCTCCCTCCTCTCCCTCCCCTGTGTGCCTACCCCCTCCACTCCCTCCCCTGTGTGCCTACCCCCTCCCCTCCCCCCTCCTCTCCATCTCCCTCCCCTGTGTGTCTCTCTCCTTCCCTTCCTCTTCTGGGCGCTCGCCCCCTTCCGCCCCCATGTCTCTTCCACCTCTCTCTCCCCTGTGTCTCTTGCCTCCCCTCTCCCTCCCCTGTGTCTTTTGCCTCCCCTCTCCCTCCCCTGTGTCTCTTTGCCCCCTCTTCTCCCCTGTGTCTCTTCCCCCCCCCTCCCTCCCCTGTGTCTCTTCCCCCCCCTCTCCCTCCCCTGTGTCTCTTCCCCCTCCTCTCACTACCCTGTGTCTCCCCCCCCCTCTCCCTTCCCTGTGTGCCCTCCTCTTCCTCCCCTGTGTGCCTACCCCCTCCTCTCCGTCTCCCCATGTCTCTCCCTCCCCATGTCTCTCCCTCCCCATGTCTCTCCCTCCCCTCCCTTCCCATGTCTCTCCCTCCCCTCCCTCCCCATGTCTCTCCCTCCCCTCCCTTCCCATGTCTCTCCCTCCCCTCCCTCCCCTGTCTTTCCCCCTCTCTCCCCTGTGTCTTTTGCCTCCCCTCTCCCTCCCCTGTGTCTCTTGCCCCTCTCTCCCTCCCCTGTGTCTCTTGCCCCCCTCTCCCTCCCCTGTGTCTCTTGCCTCCCCTCTCCCTCCCCTGTGTCTCTTGCCTCCCCTCTCCCTCCCCTGTGTCTCTTGCCTCCCCTCTCCCTCCCCTGTGTCTTTTGCCTCCCCTCTCCCTCCCCTGTGTCTTTTGCCTCCCCTCTCCCTCCCCTGTGTCTCTTGCCCCCTCTCCCTCCGCTATGTCTCTTGCCCCCTCTCCCTCCCCTATGTCTCTTGCCCTCCTCCCTCCCCTGTGTCTCTTTGCCCCCTCTTCTCCCCTGTGTCTCTTTGCCCCCCTCTCCCTCCCCTGTGTCTCTTCCCCCCCCTCTCCCTCCCCTGTGTCTCTTCCCCCTCCTCTCACTACCCTGTGTCTCTCCCCCCCTCTCCCTCCCCTGTGTGCCCTCCTCTTCCTCCCCTGTGTGCCTACCCCCTCCTCTCCGTCTCCCCATGTCTCTCCCTCCCCATGTCTCTCCCTCCCCATGTCTCTCCCTCCCCTCCCTTCCCATGTCTCTCCCTCCCCTCCCTCCCCATGTCTCTCCCTCCCCTCCCTTCCCATGTCTCTCCCTCCCCTCCCTCCCCTGTCTTTCCCCCTCTCTCCCCTGTGTCTCTTGCCTCCCCTCTCCCTCCCCTGTGTCTCTTGCCCCCTTCTCCCTCCCCTGTGTCTCTTGCCCCCTTCTCCCTCCCCTGTGTCTCTCCCTCCCTCCTCTCCCTCCCCTGTGTGCCTACCCCCTCCACTCCCTCCCCTGTGTGCCTACCCCCTCCCCTCCCCCCTCCTCTCCATCTCCCTCCCCTGTGTGTCTCTCTCCTTCCCTTCCTCTTCTGGGCGCTCGCCCCCTTCCGCCCCCATGTCTCTTCCCCCTCTCTCTCCCCTGTGTCTCTTGCCTCCCCTCTCCCTCACCTGTGTCTCTTGCCCCCCCTCTCCCTCCCCTGTGTCTCTTTCTCCCCTCTCCCTTCCCTGTGTCTCTTGACCCCCTCTCCCTCCCCTGTGTCTCTTGCCCCCCTCTCCCTCCCCTGTGTCTCTTGCTCCCCCTCTCCCTCCCCCCTCTCCCTCCCCTGTGTCTCTTTACCCCCCTCCCTCCCTTGTGTCTCTTTGCCCCCTCTCCTCCCCTGTATCTCTTTGCCCCCCTCTCCTCCCCTGTATCTCTTTGCCCCTCTCTCCTCCCCTGTATCTCTTAAGTTCGTATAAGTGCCGCGAGTCTTATTTTTTTTGTGCAAGAGACACAGGGCAGGGAGAGGGGGGCAAGAGACACAGGGGAGGGATAGGGGGTCAAGTGTCTCTTTGCCCCCCTCTCCCTCCCCTGTGTCTCTTCCCCCCCCTCTCCCTCCCCTGTGTCTCTTCCCCCTCCTCTCACTACCCTGTGTCTCTCCCCCCCCCTCTCCCTCCCCTGTGTGCCCTCCTCTCCCTCCCCTGTGTGCCCTCCTCTTCCTCCCCTGTGTGCCTACCCCCTCCTCTCCGTCTCCCCATGTCTCTCCCTCCCCATGTCTCTCCCTCCCCTCCCTCCCCATGTCTCTCCCTCCCCTCCCTTCCCATGTCTCTCCCTCCCCTCCCTCCCCATGTCTCTCCCTCCCCTCCCTTCCCATGTCTCTCCCTCCCCTCCCTCCCCTGTCTTTCCCCCTCTCTCCCCTGTGTCTCTTGCCTCCCCTCTCCCTCCCCTGTGTCTCTTGCCCCCTTCTCCCTCCCCTGTGTCTCTCCCTCCCTCCTCTCCCTCCCCTGTGTGCCTACCCCCTCCACTCCCTCCCCTGTGTGCCTACCCCCTCCCCTCCCCCCTCCTCTCCATCTCCCTCCCCTGTGTGTCTCTCTCCTTCTCTTCCTCTTCTGGGCGCTCGCCCCCTTCCGCCCCCATGTCTCTTCCCCCTCTCTCTCCCCTGTGTCTCTTGCCTCCCCTCTCCCTCACCTGTGTCTCTTGCCCCCCCTCTCCCTCCCCTGTGTCTCTTTCTCCCCTCTCCCTTTCCCTGTGTCTCTTGACCCCCTCTCCCTCCCCTGTGTCTCTTGCCCCCCTCTCCCTCCCCTGTGTCTCTTGCTCCCCCTCTCCCTCCCCCTCTCCCTCCCCTGTGTCTCTTTGCCCCCCTCTCCCTCCCCTGTGTCTCTTTACCCCCCTCCCTCCCTTGTGTCTCTTTGCCCCCTCTCCTCCCCTGTATCTCTTTGCCCCCCTCTCCTCCCCTGTATCTCTTTGCCCCCCTCTCCTCCCCTGTATCTCTTTGCCCCTCTCTCCTCCCCTGTATCTCTTAAGTTCGTATAAGTGCCGCGAGTCTTATTTTTTTTGTGCAAGTCGCACTTCTCTTGTTGCAAGTGTTACGGGCCGTAATTTTGTAATGCTATTTTTTTCAAACTGCTACGGGTCTCGCATTCTGAATTGTGTAGTTGAGTTTTGTGTTTAACTGTAGTCCCGCGGGTCGTATGGATGAGCGCCTATGGCGCCTTTGACGCTCCTTGCCAGCAACTGCTGGCCGCAGTCGCGACAGGCTCGCTATGTGAGCCCGCAAGCGTCAGCAACAACCTGTATTGCTGACAATTATATATGTGATTTAATCCACCAAAATACAGTTACTAAATTTCCATATAAGACATCTTGGGAAAGGGAACTTAATGCATTTCAACAAAAAACAATGTGATAAAATTATTATGAATTTAAATAATTCTTTACTTAATATATATTTAAAAGAAAACGCCTTTAAAACGTTAATGACATGCTATCTTACTCCAGTAAGATTACAAGACTCAAAACCCATCATATAATGATAAATGCTTCTGAGAATGTGATGAAGCTGAAATTTTACAACATGCTAGCATTATCATAACTAAAAACTGGAAATCAGATTAACCCACAATAGTAGAGATAAATAATAAATAAAAACCATATATACACACAATGAGCATGAGATCGGCAGTTATAGATGAACATTTTTTTTAAAATGGATATTTTGGACACTGAAAATAGACAAACATAAATTAATTCATAACATAAGAAACTAAACTTTGAAGAAAGAGAAAGTGAATAGTTTCTTACATTACCCACATTCTTCCTTTTCTTCTTCCCAATTGTTTTTTGGGGGGGATTTATCACTGTTAATGTTATGAATAATTGTATATATAAAAAAAAAAAATTCTGTACTTATGTATATATACAACATAAGTGTTAATTATTTGTATTTAGTTTTATTTAAATAATTAAAAAAATAAATTTGTAGTGTATTGTTACTTAAAAGCTGACAGCTAAAATCTGCTGTAGCCCCTTTCGACTCCATAGACTTGCATGGGGCTGTCTATGGATTAATTGAGTCATCTGGCAAAGTTAATTAGGCTGTCAAAGATCAATTGAAATACTTTGTTTCAATAGACAAAGTTAAGAGATCTCAAGTACTTTTGTAAGTAATTTTTGTTTGATCCATTGTTTTGCGGCTAACCACTACTTTATATCTACCTGTATCTGTCAATTTGGTAGAATTTTTTCTGGAACCTTTCATCCAAGGGACCCCCTAGGTAACCCCAACACAACCAATGTGCTGCAAGCCACTGTCTTCACAAGAAACCAAGTAGAGCCTCGGCCTATCACTTCCAAGGCCAACAGGCTTCCAAAAGTCCTATTCTAAGATACCTCTCTGCCCAGCGTACAGAGAGCATACCCTGATTGTTAAATCCAAGTTAGGGGGAATTTTGAAATTACAAATAGATGTCCACATTATGTTTATGTAAACGTGTTATTGTTTAACAAAACTGTATAAAAAAGCAAAATCTTTATTTTTGGGTGTCTGTTTCTGGACACATAGAAATAGTGCTAAGGCTTTTATTATTTTTAGTTGCTGGAAATTCTGCAACTTGTCCTGAAAGAAAAGAATCGGAAGAACCGTTTTGATGCACTTTATAGCGAGTCAGAGGGATTAGTAAATGTGTGACCTATACTAGTTTGGTATAAATGTATAAATTTATCTGGTTTATTTTGCAGTCTCTGTTGTTTGTATGATAATGTGTGATTTGTCAGGTTTGAAGCCCCCGTAATATCTGCCCCTTGTTGGTACTGACCATAAAGACATGTGTGTGACCTTCTCGTGTTTATTTGTACAGACTTCGACAAAGTGTCACGATTAGGTCTCTCAGAGTCTGATGAAGAAGAAGAGACCAATATGAGGAGTCCGCAGAAGATTAAAGAGGACGAGAGTCCTGCAAATATCAGTGAAGGTAAGCGATACATTATTTATACAGGGACTGTGCTAAATATTATATATATACAGTCAGGTCCATAAATATTGGGACATCGACATAATTCTAATCTTTTTGGCTCTATACACCACCACAATGGATTTGAAATGAAACAAACAAGATGTGCTTTAACTGTAGACTTTCAGCTTTAATTTGAGGGTATTTACTTCCAAATCAGTTGAACGGTGTAGGAATTACAACAGTTTGTATATGCGCCTCCCACTTTTTAAGGGACCAAAAGTAATGGGACAGATTAACAGTCATAAAACAAACTTTCACTTTTTAATACTTGGTTGCAAATCCTTTGCAGTCAATTACAGCCTGAAGTCTGGAACGCATAGACATCACCAGACGCTGGGTTTCATCCCTGATGATGCTCTGCCAGACCTCTATTGCAACTGTCTTCAGTTCCAGCTTGTTCTTGGGGCATTTTCCCTTCAGTTTTGTCTTCAGCAAGTGAAATGCATGCTCAATCGGATTCAGATCAGGTGATTGACTTGGCCATTGCATAACATTCCACTTCTTTCCCTTAAAAAACTCTTTGGTTGCTTTTGCAGTAAGCTTCGGGTCATTATCCATCTGCACTGTGAAGCGCCATCCAATGAGTTCTGAAGCATTTGGCTGAATATGAGCAGATAATATTGCCCAAAACACTTCAGAATTCATCCTGCTGCTTTTGTCAGCAGTCACATCATCAATAAATACAAGAGAACCAGTTCCATTGGCAGCCATACATGCCCACGCCATGACACTACCACCACCATGCTTCACTGATGAGGTGGTATGCTTTGGATCATGAGCAGTTCCTTTCTGTCTCCATACTCTTCTCTTCCCATCACTCTGGTACAAGTTGATCTTAGTCTCATCTGTCCATAGGATGTTGTTACAGAACTGTGAAGGCTTTTTTAGGTGTTGTTTGGCAAACTCTAATCTGGCCTTCCTGTTTTTGAGGCTGACCAATGGTTTACATCTTGTGGTGAACCCTCTGTATTTACTCTGGTGAAGTCTTCTCTTGATTGTTGACTTTGACACACATACACCTACATCCTGGAGAGTGTTCTTGATCTGGCCAACTGTTGTGAAGGGTGTTTTCTTCACCAGGGAAAGAATTCTTCGGTCATCAGCCACAGTTGTTTTCCGTGGTCTTCCAGGTCTTTTTTTGTTGCTGAGCTCACCGGTGCTTTCTTTTTTTTTAAGGATGTTCCAAACAGTTGATTTGGCCACACCTAATGTTTTTGCTATCTCTCTGATGGGTTTGTTTTGTTTTTTTCAGCCTAATGATGGCTTGCTTCACTGATAGTGACAGCTCTTTGGATCTCATATTGAGAGTTAACAGCAACAAATGCAAATAGCACACTTGAAATGAACACTGGAGCTTGTATCTGCTCTTTGTAAATGGGATAATGAGGGAATAACACACACCTGGCCATGGAACAGCTGAGCAGCTAATTGTCCCATTACTTTTGGTCCCTTAAAAAGTGGGAGGCACATATACAAACTGTTGTAAATACCCTCAAATTAAAGCTGAAAGTCTGCAGTTAAAGCACACCTTGTTAGTTTCATTTCAAATCCATTGTGGTGGTGTATAGAGCCAAAAAGTTTAGAATTGTGCCGATGTCCCAATATTTATGGACCTGACTGTATATATATATATATATATATATATATATATATATATATATATATACATATATACTAGTCGTTTGCCTGTCATAAATGACAGGATGATATATTTTTTTCCCCACCCCCCGTTCCCCTGTATCTCTACCCCCTGCCTCCCTCCCCTGTGTCTCTTTCCTCCCCCTACTCCCTCCCCTGTGTCTCTTCCTGCCCTCTCTCTCTCCTGTGTCTCTTCCCCCCTGTTCCTCCCCTGTGTCTCTTCCCCCTACTCTCTCCCCTGTATTTCTTCCCTCATCCGCTGTGTCTCTTCCCCTTTCCCCTCTCCTGTGTCTCCCCCCCCCCCTGTGTCTTTCCTCCCTCTCTCCCCTGTATCTTTCCTCCCTCTTTCCCCTGTATCTCTTCCCCTCCACCGCCTTCCCCTGTTTCTCTCCCCCCACCCCTTCTGTCTCTTCCCCCTTCCCCTGTGTCTCTTTGCCCACTCCTCCTCCCCCTTCCTCAAGCCACACATACAAATTACAAATATTAAAAGACCACTACAGTGTTAAATTTATAACTTATTGTTTGAAGAGCTTGACTTGATATTGTGCAAAATATTTTACATAGTTTACAATAAATGATTACAGCCTATAATATTTAACTATTGTATTCATTTTTTTTTTTTAAATAATGACAGACATTTGTGAAGAGATTAGTAACCAGGGAGGAGTCTGAAAAATAGTTTTTTGACAGTAGAACTGAATGGGAGGGTAAGAATCATAGGACAATCTCACCTTCAAACTACAGACAGATGAGAAGTCTAAACTGGAATCCTACCTGATACAATAAGGTTTCTTTAACATGCTTTTATGCTCCTGTCTTGCATAGCTGCTAATGTTGTTACAGTAAACTCACGATTATCCGGCACTCAACCAACTGGGATTCTTTTTTTTTTTTTTTTTTTTATTACCTTTTTTTCCCCTTTTTTTTTTTAAGCTTAAAATGACTCATTAGTTAGCAGTAGATGTTTTATATATAGTTTTTATATAAGGGTTTTTAGGGGATTTAGGGTTATTTGGGCTTTTAAATTAGTAACTCTCAAGCAATCGGCAACTACACTTATCCGGCAATAGGCAGTCCCCATGGGTGCCGGATAACGGGGAGTTTACTGTATTTTGTTACTTCACAATTATTTGAAGATTTTACCAAACTACATTATCCTTTTAAAATGTTTAATTGGGGGTTAGAGTTCGCCTGGGCCAGGGGGATTGTGCCGTTACAAAGTGGTGGCAGCGATGGGATCGGCACAGCAACGGAAAGAGGAAGGGGGAGATTATTAACTACTTTTTTTTTTATTTGCCACTTGAATGGATATGACTAATTGTGAATATCTAAATCATATAGAATCTACTTTTTGTGGTTGTTTATGAATTCTTTGACTTTCAGTATTAGTAGTTTTTAATACAAAAAAAACATATTTGAAAACGTTTCACAAACTGCAATTATCTTTTGAGGCTAAATTTTCTAAATACAAGAAACTTTATTTATTACCAAGTCTCTGAAAACCTGTTTTATAAATATGCAGTCATAGACAATGTCATATTTATACTGTAGAGTACAACTCTACTATTAATTCTCTATTGGACAAACAGGACTAGACCATTACAGTCTGCGCATTGTGACCATTAAAGAGGAAGCAGAGAATGAGAGACAAGACGATGTTATCCAACAAAGTATAATTCATTCTGATTTATGTAAAGGTGAGTGATACATAAATGTCCATAGTGAATGTCATTTTAAAGGCATATGTAAGTTTGCTGGATTACGAATGCATCTGATAGAGGAGAATTGGAAGTGTATGAAAACATTTGAAAATATCCACAAATAAACATTAATTAGCTTACCTTGAAGTTAGCAAAATGTCCTATGATTTTTGGCATTTATGTTTGATGGTGTACGCTGTAAAACTTGTAGGATTCTAACACTCTTGTGGAGATCAGGTTGAAGCCTGCTGATCACCACTAAAAACCTTTCTCTGAAAAAACTATATCCCCTGCATTTTTGTCACTGAAATTGGCCCTGTGAGGGCTCACCTGGAGACACTACCCAACCCTCACCTTTCCAGCCCCTACTAATTCCATTACCAGAGACAGAAACATTTAATTGGCACCACAGCAGCACCTGAGAATCCCCCCACTGCATCCTGATACCTTGATTAATTAGTAGAAATGGGATAGAATCAAGGGGGATAGGTATTTAAGTTGGGTATGTAGACATGTAATGCTTCCTGTTTAAGGTTGGATTGGCCTTTTTGTCCAGTCCCCTCAGACGGGACAAAGAGATACTGCAGATGGCTGGTTGAATTGACTGATTAAGGGCAAGTATTTAATCATGTTTGTGGGCTGAACCAAAGTTGTATTGTTCTGATTGCCTGTAATTTTTCTGTACGCTCTTGGTACAGAATACAAGTGTCTCAACGGTATCTCTAAGGATCCAATGGTTGGAATGGGACTTTATTCTAAAAGTGATTCTGGGAAGACTATATTGGAGATGTAGCTAGTCCAGCTGGCTGGGTTCCAATGACAGGGGATCAAGTCACCTGATTGAGCAGCCATCTATATCTGCTCCTGAGGCTGACTAGCTAATCCTGAAAGGTCTGTGTGCCGATACCCCTTACTTACTTACGGTGATCCTCACTGGTGGCAGTTGAAGGCTGCCTGGAGGCTATATGGGTTGCCATGACAATATATGTATATATCAATATTATTTATATTGTTGAATTAATTAAATTCATTAAATCACTTTCCCATTTTTCATATAGAGAGATTCTTATATTAGTACTAAACAGATAATTATCAATTTGTGTAAATATTTTCTCCTCTGTGACTAACAGGGCCACAAGATGAAAATCTATATGCTGAATTAATTAATGAGGAAGGCGAATATGAGAGAGATGAAAAGTTGGAAATCAATTCAGATTCTTGTACAGGTGAGTAATACAGATTATAATGTATTTCTGTTCATGCTGGGAATTGGTTATTTAGGATTATTCTATTACTATATTTTGAGTGATGTGTAATAGAAATCTGAAAATCTGTGTAACCATCACAATATGTGCAAGGAATTATTTATTATTTGCTATTAAACTGTGGGTTTAGCACCTCTTGCAAGCAGATGCACCGTATAAATTCTGCACATGCATTCATGCCACTTTCCTCACTCTCTGTGTTGATAAGTACATCACCTGTAAGTGACAGGCTTGTGTGTGCTCCCATCATCCAATGGGGGATCCTGCCTCTGGCTCCATAACAGAAATAATACAAGAGTGCAATGAATTGCAAAGAAAGTGCCTGTAAAGTTGTCGTAACATAAGTACCCTCTTCATTTACTTAAACAAATCCACATTGACCCCCAAACACACTGCTAAAGCAACACTTGAGTGGTTTAAGAGGAAACATGTAAATGTGTTGGAATGGCCTAGTCAAAGCCCCGACCTCAATCCAATAGAAAACCTTTGGTCAGACTTAGATTGCTGTTCACAAGCGCAAACCACCCAACTTGAAGGAGCAGGAATGGGCAAAAATCCCAGTGGTAAGATGTGGCAAGCTCATAGAGATGCAAATCCTCAATCAATCCATGCTAATTCCAGGTTGTGAGGCAACAACACATGAAAAATGCCAAGGGGGAGAATACTTTTGCAAGGCATTGTGTGTGTGTGTGTGTATATGTGTATATATATGTATCGTTGTCAGTAGTAACGTTTGCGATGTTGGTCACACAATGTTAAATCATTGCGGCCCTTGCGAAGCAAGCAGTTGAGGCAGGCTACTGTGGGACTTTTAGGCTGCAAGTAGCGCGGAAGGCGCTCTTCGCGAGCCACGCAGGACTTAAAAACACCATAGACATGTGCACAGAAGATGCTCATGTCAATGGCCGCGATAGCCGCTGAAAAACGTAGCACTTTGCCGCTGATCGCGAGGCGTGCTGTTTCCTAATTTAACGGCCAAAATTATTTCAAGCACGTAATTCGAAAGACCCTCAAAAGAGCCAAATAATAAAAAAAAGAATAACACACTAACACACAGCACAGAGGGAGAGCCAGGAATCCTGTGAGTGAGGTTGCAAGCGAATTTGAGACATTTTTGGCGTTTTTCGTTGATCGAAAATCAGCTAAGCAAGGAAAAAATGGCAGTTGGAAAAACTTAAAAATTCTCAAACAGGATGAAAACAAGGCTGAGCAACACCAGGCACGCGGGACTTAGAAAATTCACAATGGCAAAGACAATAACACACGAACAATGCCAGGCATGCAGGACTTTGAAAATAAAACCAACTTCAGCCAGCGCGTGCCACGCAAGCATTCGGCAGATACACAGAGGAGAAAGACACAGGGGAGGGACAGGGGGGAGATAGTGGAAAGACCCATGGCATTCCTAAGCGAAAAAGTTTCAGGTTAATGAGGCCTGCAATCAGTGGCGTAAAGTAGACGGGAGGAGAGGCTCGAATGAGCGCCAACGGCGCTCATTGTGAGACCCGTGGTGAGCGCCAACGGTGCTCAGCACAGGGCTGGTGGGTTGACAAGTCCTGCAATGAGCGCCTAAGGTACAGCATTCCCAGGCTTCAAATTTTATTACTGTAATTTTTGACGGGCAAGTAACAAGTTTTCACACATACACACCTTGGGAGGTAACAGGCAGCTTGACGCAAGAAAAATTAAAAAAATTAAACTCTGTAACAAGCAATAATTGCATACAAAAGCTTCAATATGTAACATTTGTGTTTATTTTGTTTTCTAAAATGATTGTGTTTAGACCATAATTTTATATAAACAGTAATGCACAGGATTACGCTACACTTTATAGACATTTAAATGTTTTTTTTGTTGCTTACTTTGCATATGATTACAAAATGTGTTGTGTGTTTATAAAGTGTTAAATAACTTGACCACTTATTAACTGCAAATTGGTCACAGTTCACTTTATTTTACTAGTGACTTGCCCATCAAAAATTAAGCCAATAAAATTTGAAGCCTGGCAATACTGTTTGCCACACAATGCGAGGCTCTCCCCCATCTTACTTGTTGGCCTCGGGATGAGTGCCTTTGGCTCTCATGGTGGGCCTTGCAGTTGAGCGCCTTTGGCACTCATTGTGAGTCCCGCAATCAGTGGCTTCGCCACTCATTGTAGGCCTCGGCCAACCCGCCACTTTCATGCCTCCCAATGACCACCTTCGGCGCTCATCGTAAGCCTCTCCCCCCTCTTCTTTACGGTCCTCATGATGAGCGGCTTTGCCGCTCATTGCCGGCGTAGTCCGACCTGCAACGTTCTTTCTTTTCTCCCTCTCTACCTCCCCTGTGTCTCTTTCCCCCTCTCTCCCTCCTGCTGTCTGTTTGACCCCTCTCCCAGCCCTTTGGCTTTCTCACCACTGTGTTACTTCCCCCCTCCACTCCTTCCCCTGTGTCTCTTTCCACCCTCTCCCTCCCGTGTCTTTCCCTCCTCTGTGCTACTGTTTGCGGGTCTGAAACCATTTGCGGGATTGGGACAGTGATCAGTTTCTCTAAGTACGAAATGTGTTTGTTATTTACGTGCTTGAAAGAAATTTATGTTTTTGTGGCCGCAATTTTTTTCCTTGCTTAGCCGCTTTCATGAGCCAAAAAAACAAATTAGCTCGCAACCTCACTTACAGGCTCCTCCTCTGTGGTGTGTGAGATTGTAAGCTAATTTGGTAATCAATTTGGGTCTTTTTTTCGATCCCTGAACGGCTTTCAAAGTTACGGCTTTGAAAAAAATGGAGGCCGTTAAAGCCATATTTTTTTTCAAAGTCTTGGTGCCTACAGCCTGCGGCGCTTATCGCCAAACTGTCATTGTGTTCTAATTCTTATTTATACCTTTGGCGCTCATCGTGGGCTTGGCAACGAGTGCCTTTGGGGCTCATTGCCAGCCTCTTCCCCCTTCTCTACTTCTAAGTCTACTTTAACATAGCGTGACCGACAAATTGTAACTACGACAACTGTATATATGACTAGCGACTTGTCAAAAATGACGGGGCAATAAAATTGTATGGCAGGTAATGCTGTTTGCCACAGATATTATTTTTTTTTTTGAGCTTTGAGATCCTTTGGTGCTCATTGCGAGCCTCGCGCTGAGTGCCTTCAGCGCTCATCGCGTGGCTCGCAAAGAGCGTCCTCGTCACCCATTACAAGGTTGTTGGTTCTATTTTTTTTCTGATAGGCGCTTTTGCTGTTTTGTTTGGTCGGCGCTTATCTGCTTTTTGCACTTCTTGCAAGGCTTTGTGTGCTTTGAGCAGCGTTGTCGCTCGTGAGGCGCGCAGTAAATGGCTTTTGTGTTTATTGCGCAATTTTTTTTGGTGTATATCTATTTTTGTATGCTAATTAAATAATTAATAAATTAATATACTTTACCTATTTGGAAGTAATATATGCAGGAAGCATTGTGCTAAAGAGCTGACAATCTGTTTTGATGTTCCTGCAGCATATAATGTCGGTTTGCACTGTTGTGGAGCTGAGATGTAAGTGTCAGCAATATGTGCAGTGTGTAGTGTAAATAGGCTGCGTGCGTGAGGGAAAGCCGTTAGGGTAGATGTGTACTTCTGCATTGTGTAAGTTAGTGTTGTAAAATGGCAGCGAATGTGTATGTGGTATGCGGCTGTGGATGATTTAGCGTCCTTGCTAAAAATGTATCTTTTTTGAAAAGCCGTATGTGCTTGGTGATGTTTTTTTGCGTTTCGTTTTTTTCGGCGGACATTTTTTCTCTTGCTTAGGGGATTTTCGTGTGTCTAAACCCGGGAATTTGGACTTAAATTGAGGTATAACTTCACTTGCAGAGGTCCTGGGTGCCCCCACTTGCTGTAGGCAAGCTTTTTATGTCTTTTTTGTGTGTATTTATTGTGTTTTTAATGTTTTCAGGTGCGCGCGGTTGTGAGGTCGTAATGTTTTTTTTTCTGTGTCCCGCAGCTTTTTTTTTTTTTTTAGGCTAAGTCCGTAAATTTTGCGTTGTAAGTCCCGCGGTTTGTATTTCCGTATTTAGTGATTGCGTGTTTGATCTATTTTGTTAAAGTGCCGCTTGTGTGGGTGATTGTAACCGCGTGTGAGGCACCGTAGAGCCTCCACCTCCGCAAATGCGGCCCCTCGCTTCGCGAGGGTCTACATTTGCGGCCTGCAATGAGCCTTCATTGCAGCCGACGTGGAAACCTCCACCTTCCGCAAATGCAGGCCCTCGCTTCGCGAGGGTCCGAATTTGCAGACCGAACTGCGTCCCTCTGTTCTTGCGAGCTTGCTTCATGAGCTCGCAAAGCATGACGACGGTTCGTAGATTGACAACTATTATATGTGATAGTTATATTGTGTATATACAGACTAATCCTTTTAATTTTTAAGTGTATTAAAACTTTCCGATTTTAAAGTCATTTAATTCTTGTGCTTTGTATTCCCAACAGATGAATCTGTGATTTGTCATATCATTGACGAGGACCACATTGCTTCTAGTTTACCAGATTCTGTATTGGAAGATTGCAATGGATTACATAATTATTTGAAAACAAAGTCAACAACTTGCACAGGAGAAAAAAAATGTGTATGTTCTGAATGTGGGAAATGTTTCAGTACTGCCAAAAGTCTCAAAGAACATATGAGAACTCACACAGGGGAAAAACCATTTGCATGTTCTGAATGTGGGAAATGTTTCAGTATTGCAAAAACTCTCAAGCTACATAAAAGAACCCACACAGGAGAAAAACCATATGTATGTTCCCAATGTGGGAAATGTTTCAGTCTTGCCACAAGTCTCAATCTACATATGAGAACACACACTGGAGAGAAGCCATGTGTTTGTATTGAATGTGGGAAATGTTTTAGTCGAGCCACAAATCTTCGAGAACATAAGAAAACTCACACAGGCGAAAAACCATATCCATGTTCGTCATGTGGAAAATGTTTTAGTCAAGCCACAAATCTCAATCTGCATATGAGAACTCACACTGGGGAAAAACCATTTGTTTGTTCTGAATGTGGGAAAAGTTTCAGTCGAGCAACAAATCTTAAAGAACATAAGAGACTTCACACAGGAGAGAAACCATTTAAATGTTCCCAATGTGGAAAATGTTTCACTATTTCCAAAAGTCTCAATCAACATATGAGGAATCACACAGGAGAAAAACCATTTGTATGTTCTGAATGTGGGAAATCTTTCAGTCGAGCTTCAAATCTTAAAGAACATAAGAGAACTCATACAGGAGAAAAACCATTTGAATGTTCCCAATGTGGGAAATCTTTCAGTGGGGCCACAAATCTCAATCTACATATGAGAACACACACTGGAGAAAAACCATTTGTTTGTTCTGAATGTGGGAAATGTTTTAGTCAGGCCACAACACTGAATGATCATAAGAAGACTCACACTCGGGAAAAATCATTTGCATGTTCTGAATGTGGGAAATGTTTCAGTATTGCCAAAAGTCTCAATCAACATATGAGAACTCATAAAGGAGAAAGACCTTTTGTATGTTCTCAATGTGGAAAATATTTCACTACTGGCAAAAGTCTTCATCTCCATATGAAAATTCACATAGGAGAAAGTTAAATTACATATTCTGAACGACGGTTTTTCAGAGAAATTTTAAAACTCAATGTACTTAAGTAATCTTACACATAAAAAATATCAAAAAAATATATTCAAACACAATGTATATTGGAGTTGTACAGCATTTTAGAACTTCTCAGCAGTGCTGCTCTTTGATTAAATTATATTAGTGCATCAACTTGAATTATTAGAAGACATACTATGAGGTTGCACGGGCTAGTGTTGCTACCTGCTTGGTTACCATTTGCCTTTTGATTTAAGGGACCTTGAACTTATGGACGTTGCTCTCCTGCTGAGAGGTTATTATCAATTTGTGAATCTGTAATCTAGTTTATATTGGTGTTATCCTAATTTTTTTTTTTTTTAATAACCTTGTTAGCCTAGCCCTCTCATTACATTTCCAGGAGTCTTTGTGGGTTTTGCTGCATCAACTAGGGCATTTAGACTGTAGGTCTGATAAAGAAAATAGAATCTCTTTGGTCTTGAAAGGCATAAATGTCAAGCTTTTTACACATGTATATACTCTGTTTATAAGTGATAGTATAATGTTTAGTATGATAATTCTTTATTTTATAGATATTTCTAATAAGCTAAGAGATGAATTAGTCCCACTGACATTAAGAATTACACCTTATATTATCCCTAATTGTTGGAATTAATATAAGTTTCTGATACTTTATAATGGGTTAAAAAAATATTTTGGCACTGAATGTAACTATACATCTGTATTTAAATATAATTAATTTCTCTGTAAGGCACTGAAATATCAGCGAGACAGTGTTGCCTTGATAAAGGTGTCAAATTATTCAATTATTGTTTATTGTTACATATGGTTAATGGGATGATGTGTACAAAACTTTCAGAGAGTATGTGAAATAAGTTACATTTAATTATTTGTTTTTATTTATTAAGAATTCAGATATTGCCATATTCGGTTATTTTTTTATTTAATTATCCATATATCAAAACAAAAGTCAAGTATGTTACCCTGCTATTTAAACCCTTCAGGAGTTCTGAATCCATGAGGCCAGACATGTTTGCAATATTTTGCTATGCATTAGTTTAGACGCAGCCCTTGTCAATCTATTTTATTTTATATGTAACAATATACAGTGGATATAAAAAGACTACACACCCTGTTAAAATGTCAGTTTTCTGGGCTGTAAAAAAATGAGACAAAGTTAAATAATTTCATAACTTTTTCCACCTTTAATGTGACCTATAAACTGTACAACTCAATTGAAAAACGAACTGAAATTTTTTAGGTGGAGGGAAGAAAAGAAAAAAATAAAATAATGTGTATGCATAAGTCTGTACACCCTCTTATAACTGGGGATGTAGCTGTGTTCAGAATTAAGCAATCACATTCCAAATTGTGTTAAATAGGAATCAGCATACACCTGCCATCATTTAAAGTGGCTCTGATTAACCCCAAATAAAGTTCAGCTGCTCTAGTTGGTCTTACCTGAAATTATCTTAGTTGCATCCCACAGCAAAAGCCATGGTCCAAAGCATCAGCATCAGAGGGATCTCATTGTTAAAAGGTATCAGTCAGGAGAATGGTACAAAAGAATTTCCAAGGCATTAGATATACCATGGAACACAGTGAATAGTGGAGAAAATATGGCACAACAGTGACATTACCAAGAACTAGAGCTCCCTCCAAAATTGATGAAAAGACGAGAAGTAAACTGGTCTGGGAGGCTACCAAGAGGCCTACAGCAACATTAAGGGAGCTGCAGGAATATCTGGCAAGTACTGGCTGTGTGGTACATGTGACAACAATCTCCCATATTCTTCATATGTCTGGGCTGTAGGGTAGAGTGGCAAGACGAAAGCCTTTTCTTATGAAGAAAAACATCCAAGCCAGGCTACATTTTGCAAAAACACATTTGAGGTCTCCCAAAAGCATGTGGGAAAAGGTGTTATGGTCTGATGAAACCAAGGTTTAACTTTTTCTGTGGGGTGATCTGAAGAGGGCTGTGCACAGGAGATGCCCTCGCAATCTGACAGATTTGGAGTGTTTTTGCAAAGAAGAGTGGGCAAATCTTGCCAAGTCAAAATGTGCCATGCTGATATTATTATTATTATCCTTTATTTATTACGCGCCAACATATTCCGCAGTATAGTATAGACTCATACCCAAAAAGACTGAGTGCTGTAATAAAATCAAAAGGTGCTTCAACAAAGTATTAGTTTAAGGGTGTGCATACTTATGCAACCATATTATTTTATTTTTATATTTTTTCTTCCCTCTACCTAAAAGATTTCAGTTTGTTTTTCAATTGAGTTGTACAGTTTATAGGTCACATTAAAGGTGGAAAAAGTTCTGAAATCATTTATCTTTATCTCATTTTTTTTTACAGCACAGAAACCTGACATTTTAACAGGGGTGTGTAGACTTTTTATATCCAATGTATATAGTTTTTTTAGGTAGAAGCTCAGCTATCTATTGGTATATTTGTTATTTCAATTATATGCAAAATTTATAGAAAAAAATAAACTACTAATTAAATGGGGAAAAAAAATCTTACAAGTCGTGCTTTCTACTTTTACAAACGTCAACAGTTTAATAAAAGGAGCGGTAGATCTAATAAGTACACAGAGAATACATTTGGTTAATGTTGCAACCCAGATTTGAGATGCCTTGTCCAACTCAATTTTCTCCCTCTAGGTTGTGTTCAATCCCAGCATTCAGCAATTCAATTAGGTTAGTCAGATCCCTTTTGTTAGTATATAATAAGACAGCATGTTCCATTGTTTAGTGCCAAAAAAGTGTTTGTGTGTGTGTGTGCCAAAAAAGACTTCCAAAATACCAACTGCACATTTCAGAAAAAAAGCAATAAAACAACATTAACATGAATTAGGAAATGAACACGTTTGAATTCCCAGCTTTGATGCACCAACCTAAATAAGCTGGATAGCGAAACTATTTGAATTACCATAGCCCAATCAGGATAGTCCTGTGTCTGTGGAGACAGATATGATGTCACAGATGGTCGTGGGGGCTGATCTGTTACCTGAGCTGAAAGCAAGCAGCTATAGCACAAAAGAAAGGAAGGACTGGTTACATGCTATGGGCACCATTTTGTGAGCTACTGTGACCACATATTACAATATTCCATAAAGTGTAAAAATGACACATAACTGTAAGACGAATTGTTACAGTTCTTACAACAAGTCTCATGTCCATTTTAATAGCCTTGGATATTAGCAATTCGATGTGTTAGAGTCCCAAATAACAGAGATACTTGTGGGGTTCAGGAGGGCCCCAGAATTGGTCATGACAGGTAAAATTACCTTTATTTATAATATAGACATGTAAGAAATTCATGTATAATGTCTACATATATTATGTACTTTTGGGCAGGGTAATGATCAGATAAAAAAATAAGGTATAATTAAAGGATAGTGTACATAAATCAAAATAATGTTACAAAATGGTGTGGATAAACAGGCAAGAAGTATAAGATGACATTTACAAATATAAAACGTTTATGAATCTAACATGTTATATGAAGATTTGTTATACTACAGCCTATGCACTGTTCCCTCCAAGCTGTTTGCACATGCATACATACTGTAAATACTTGAATATACCGCTAGTTCTTTATGTTCCTATTTTAACCAATAATGTGAGGATTGCTGTATATTTGAGATACAGCTGTTCTAAATTCTGATAAACTGGTTCCCTGCAGTTCATATTGTTGAATGAAGTTTAGTGTTTCTATCCTAAATACTTTGGGAATTCACCATGGACATTGGATTCATAGCTCAAAGACAGGGCCCTCCTTGCTTTGCTATATGTTCATTTGTATTTATCTTTGTCTGAACTTAATTTATGTACAGGGCTACAGAATATGTTGGCGCATTATAAATGAACTATAATAATATAAGAATAGTCTTTCCACTGATGCAGAAATAAATCACTCCTCGCTGTCATGTCTTTATTAGAGTGAATCCTGCTGCTGCAGCCAGTGCACTGAGTGCTGCATTTACCACAGACTGTGACCATTGTGTTGTGAGTCCAGCGGCGGAAGCGGGTGGAAATGGGAGTGGAGATCTCAATCATAAAGTACATATTATATATATTTTTTTTTTAACATACAAAATTACATTAAAAAATACATACATCCATCATAGTCTAAACACAAAACATAAGAACAGTGTAACAGAAGAATGCTATTTAGACACCCAAATTCTATAGCTATTGAGAGAGGTTAAGACACTGACCCTCATTTTTTTAAATAAATAGATCCCATTTTAACCATTTATTCTCATCCTTAAGAGTATCTTTAGGAGATCTCTTTGTCAAAATCTCTTTCCAACAATCTATTCCTTTGCAGGTTAGTCAAAATTAGCCTCCGTGTCAGGATTTTTCCCTCCTTCCAATTAAGTGAGACCAACCTCTTAACCACCCCTAGTAAATAAATAATTAAAGGTTTGCTAGTAGGATCGAAACCCTGAGGAAAAATATTAAATAAAACCAATTCAGGAGACAGGTCCACATTAAGATTACAGATATTCTACAAATTGCAGATGCACTCTTTCGAAAGAGAGTGAATCTTTGGGCATTGCCACCACATATGCGCCTGAGTTCCCACATTGCCACACGACCTCCAGCATTCTGCCGAATTACGTACAGGATCTAGGTTGTGTAACAACGTGGGAGTCCAATACTACCTCTGCAGAATCTTAAAATATATTTCCTGCAAGGGTACACAGCTTATATTTCTATATATTACCGACAAGGCACTCTTCCATTTATCCATCTCTAAGCAGAAACCCAAATCAGATTCCCATTTCTCCATTGCTGCCGATTTACAATAGGAAGTCATTAGCTCCAGAATTTTCCTACAGTTCAAAATATTAAAAACATAATCACCCTTGATTAATTTGCACTCAAAGGTCGTTAGTTCTCTTCTAAGAGCTTGCTTCCCAAAAATGCTAGTCACCTCTGTTATTAAAGAGACATAATGAAGCCATAGATGTGGCGGCACACCATTGTCCCTAGTTATATTACTAAATGTTTTCAACTTATCATCCACAAACAAGTCCTGAATATACACAAAGTTCCATTTCCTCCACTTAATTATAGATGGTTGAGAGTTATAATTAACTAAGAGAGATTGGCATAATAGGAGACAGAAAGGGTGTTAATTTAAATTTCTTATTAAGTCAAAACCAGTTTTTAAGACAATGTGTAACAACTATTGGTAGGCCTCTTAGTCTTTTATTTTCATCAGGGCTTTTAGTGCCTTAACGGTCCCCTCGCAGGTGATGAGCGCCTTTGGCTGCAAGTTAACGTCTCGATTCGCTACGCAAGGCTCGCAGGCGATCATCGCCTAAGTCATACGCACCACACAAAGCGTGACGACGTCTTGTGGTTTGACAACTATTATATGTGATTAAGAAGGTTGAATTCCTGTGACATATGGAAGCGAATTTAAACACTTAGAGAGCCCTATTAAATTTGCCAATTTGTAGTTCTATAAGCCCGTAAAGGAGCTCGTAAAAGTTATGGCTATTAAATTGGCCTCTTTTAGCTACCTGCAAATGATCTGCGAGTTAGGGGCTGTCAAATTCTGAACTCCGTCTCAGCTAAGCCATTGATCTTTCAAGCCCGCAAATGTTACGATCGATAAAATCGCAAATGTAAAAATATTACAGATAAATAGGACCTGCAAAGGGTTTACAGACAAGTAACACTTGAAAACAACTTTTTAAGAAAAAATACCTTTTCTGGAGAAACTTCGATAAATATAATATGTAATAATTTTAATATCACATGATAATACAGATAATGTCTAAGGGCCTCATTCAATTGCGATTTGGCCAATTGAATAGGGCTCTAAATAAGCACATAGCATAATTTTTTACAAGAAGTTTTTAGTTAGTGAAAACCTTGCATTTGGATAGATGTTTACTAACTAAAAACTTATTTAAAAAAAATATGTTATGTGCTTCTTTAGAGCCCTATTCAATTGGCCAAATCGCAATTAAATGAGGCCCTAAGTGGATTGCTATATTGATGTCAATAAACTTAATTTAAAAAATACACCTTTCTTATAATAATATACTCCACTTGAAATTATTAAATTGGGATCATAAGAAAAACTATAAAAATGTACTTCATTTTATTAAAGCTTTGATAAAAATAGAAAATATGACGACTACAAATATATATAAAACATTTGACATCCACCTCTTTTAACGTTACAATATATATAATTACATTAACTCTATTGTACAAAATATTTTTAGATAATTATTTTTATAATGTAAATACAATATTTGTTACCAACCAGTTAGATAAATTAGAAATATATACTGTTCATGGACAACATTTGCACATACATTTAGAAAAATCTGTCATATATAGTTATATCCAAAGACTGTTGTAAAAACACATTTAAATAGTTTTGCCTTTGTAAACTACACATATTTAAATATAAGGGTTAATATATAGTGTAAATAAATTTAATGACAATATACAGATTGTGTTTCTGAAAAACTAAGAAAAAGGTGCTAAGTGCTATATATAGCTTTGAAAGTGCCGAGTGCTGTGTTGAAAATACAAAAAAGTGCTATAGTTAAATTCTAAATAAAGTGCTAAACTGGTCAGTCCCTGAACTGTCAGTTGTGACAAACCCTTCACTTATCCCCTTGCTGTTGGTTAAACTAACTATACTAGTCTAAAAAAGGGAAAAACAATCCTATATGCATATGGTCGACAGCTGATAATGTAAATTGATTGATAGCAAAACACTCGATGGGATTTCACCAAATGATAATTGTTATACTTCTTGGCACATGGCCACCGGCAATAGCGTGGGACTTTCCAGGATGGGCGTAGCGGAGATGATCCCTGATGGAGATGAGTTGGTTGTTGCTCGCCGTGCCTCTGCATAGCCTCCATGTGTGTTTGTGGCCCTTCCTTATCGGTTAGAGTAGATTAGTGTGGTGTATGTTCCCCTTCTGAATCTCTACCTTGTGGTGGTGAAGGGGCTTGTGTACCTTAATGAAGCTGTGAGCTATACCATGTAGGGTCACTGGTGGGCAGGTCATAGCAGAGAGGACAAACAAATCACAGTCCACTGGAGAAGGAACTGGCAACCCACTCCAGTATATTTGGCATGCAAACCTTGTGAAAAAGCAAAGACAGAGATATAACTGAATCTGCTGCAGTCCATAGGGTCACAGAGAGTTGGCACGACTGAAGGACTGAACTACCAAATCTAAAATGTTCCCCTAGTACTTGATATATGTGATGTGGCGGTGTAATTTGGCCACTATTTCTTTTCCCAATGTAGATGTGATGAGTGAGATGAATATCCAATTATATTTATATTTTAGGGTCCACATGAGAGCTTCTGTGAGTGAGATGGGGTTAATATGTCAGGCAGTTTCATGTTTTTGTGTTGCAATTTAATAAGATAGTCTGTCTTGAATTGCTTTATGCATGTTACAACAAGGCTTTTCATATTGGCATATGCATGACCATTCCAACATATGTTAACATTTTTTTTGAATGCCAATTTTTTATTTGTGGATTGTTGTGCAATTAATTGTAATGCCTTTCATTGCTTTCCCCATACTTGAAAGTCCAGTGCTGTGTTTATATTGTCTTTTACAGTGTTAAGGACTTAGTAGAAAAAAATAACAAAAATACACCTTTCTTATAGCAATAGCAATATACTCCACTTGAAATTATTAAATTGAGAACAGAAGAAAAAATATAAACATTTACGTCATTTTATTAAAGCTTTGTTAAAAATTGAAAACACAACGACTAAAAAATATATATAACACTAGCGACTTGCCCGTCAAAAAATGACGGCAATGTGATGTATATGTTTGTGAAGTTGTTTAGTTATTTAAATATATTTTTGACCCTTGTAAGTATTGTGATATGAAGATGTATTTTTGTAAAACGTTGATGTAATGGTTTTTAAAAATGAATTTTGTATCTGAAGAATTGTTCACTTTAATATACATAGAATCCAGAGGAAAGTAAAAAGTAAAAAGACTTTTTGCAACGTGCCGAATTTTAACATGAAGTTTAAAATATATGTAATGAATAACCTTGAAAGTATATATTTTTAAAATTGAACTTTATTTTTTATGTAACTTTGGAATTTTTGCAAAACATTTGTGTAATTTTGAACATTATAAACAGGAACATAGTAAATACATTTTGTAACATAATTTTGAATTAAAAGTATTAACATTTGAATGTAAAAACAGTTTAACTTTAAATTAATCAGTATTAACATGCAATTTGTATCAGAATAATTGTTAAGTTTAATATACATTGAATGTAGAGGAAGGCATACAGTAAAAACTCTCCTTAAACCGTACGTAATTAAAGTAATTCATTACTGAGCACATAAACTGGCGATAAACATGAATGAAACCTTAACATAGTGACTTAACATTTTAACATAATTTTTCATAGAAATGCAAGGCAAGTATTTTGTGAGGCGAATTATCCATAAACATGACTTCCATTAATTATGACTGAATTAAACAACCAATTGTTTTGTATTTTTGAATGTTTTTCCAAAATGTTTGCATGGCTTTAGTTTGTATCCTGCAAAGTTATAGTACTTCATAGTAGACAATGTTTTTAGTAAAAATACGTCCATCTTCTAATAAATCACCTTGACTTTCATTGTTTTCAATGTAAACTTTAATAGCCTGTGGATTTTTGCACCGTGACAACGCAACGTACAATTGACCATGTGCAAAAACTGGTTCTTCCAAGTAAATACCCACAGATTTGAAAGTCTGACCTTGTGATTTATTAATGGTCATGGCAAATGCCATAATAATGGGAAATTGTCTTCTTTGAAGTATAAAAGGGAGACTACTTTCACTTGGTGCTAAATCTATTCTTGGTATGAAAACTCTCTCTCCTTTATGGGTCCCAGTTAAAATTTCAGCATCTATAAAATGGTCCTTTAATTGTTGAACAATTAACCTTGTGCCATTGCATAGGCCTTTTTTGGGGTTCATATTTCGCAGTAACATGATAATTGCACCTTTCTTTAGCTGCAAAATATGTGGTGGCATTCCAGAAGGAGTTAAAGAGTTAATGAATTCAGTTGAAAAGTTTGCCTGACTTTCATTGTCATCAGCAAGTACAGAATCAGCACTGTGATAATTTCTTTGTGGTGCATTAATTTTTTTTAAGATTTCATTATTGAGTATTAATGCATCTTTATTTTTACACGTCAGTATGACTTGGTTGGCAAGCTCAGAATATTCTTCGTTATTTATGCTCCCTTCAAATATAGCCGATATAATATCTTGTTGACAAATCATATGAGGTGGGATCTCTACAGTGTCGTCAGGTAAATGTAGTATTTTTTCTGTTCTTCCTTCTCCAATTTTAATAAGCCAATCATTGAAATCAGTTTGGCCTTCTGATCTCATATTTTGTTGCAGTTGAAGATGGGTAAAATGTTTCCATACTGTACTTGACTTTATACATGTTTCAATAATGTCTGTTCGATTTCCATGTACAACGACAGGTAATGTTTGTCTAAAATCGCCACCCAACAAAATTACCTTTCCACCAAATGGAAAAATATTATCCATGACTTCACGAAGCAAACGGTCAATACATTGGAGGGCATAGCATGACATCATTGTGGCCTCATCTATTATAATTAATTTACATTTCTTCAATTTCTTTGCTTGTAAGGATGTCATGCGAATATCTGACACTGAATTTTCCAAAATAGGCACTGGCAGTTTGAATCCACTATGAACAGTTCTTCCACCTTCTAATAAAAGTGCAGCAATTCCAGTAGTGGCAAACGCCATTGCTATTTGTCCTTGTGCTCGTACTGAACTCATTAATAAATTGTACAAATATGTTTTCCCTGATCCGCCAGGTCCATCAAGATAGAAATAACGCTCTGTCACCATGTCATCATCTATAGCATTTTTAATGGCATGAAATGCTTGCAATTGTAGTGTATTTAAAGTTGCAAGTCTTTCTTGTGTTCTTTCTGCTTGTAGTTGAATGTCATAGTCTTCAAAGTTAATGTCATCTATTAGACCTGGATCAGGCAAATTAAAACTTGCACAACTTAATCCATGAGTTAAAAAGACTTCTTGAATTTCCATTAAGGCTTTTAAGTGTGCAATGGGTTCATTGTATCGTCGCATAAAGTCTTCAGCCATATTACTTTTAAAAGTCTCCCACAAAGCTAATGCATTTGGAGCATTTGAGAAGATACAAATAAAAGCAAATTGTTCTCTCATCTGTCGTGGCATTTGACATTGTGCTGCTTCTTCTAAACATCTTTCCCACTCTGTATCATCAGCGAGTAAGTTTCTATTTCTTGCAGCTAAATGGAAGGATTCATATACAATGTCATTAACAGTTCTTAATTGTTCAAAACTTTGTGCTCCTGGAACATTTAAAAGTAATATCCGTAAGCAAAATCGTTCAACATCTCTTGGACTGACTGTGTAAATTCGTGGAATTATTTTATTGCCTCTGGTTTTTCTTGCTCTCCATAATCCATTCACAAAAACATAGTGATATGGAATTTCAATATATAAGTATTGTGTTGCTTGAGCATCAGTGGAATTTAATGCAAACCATGCAGTTAGTGTAGTGTGACGATCTTCACTTTGGGCCAATGCATTCATTTCATTTCCAGAATGGAAATAGACTAAATGTCGTTGTGGCAAATGTACTGCTAACCTATATACTGCATGTGATCTATCATGCATTTCAAATTTTAAAAGCCGCCACATAGCTTCTGGCGCACTGACATAGCGAGCATCTACATGAGATGCAAGTTCATCATGTACTAACTCACTACTTTCAGGGTTGTCTGCACTTTTGACGACTACAGTAGCTGCATCGTAACCTTTGTAAATATATTTGTAGACATATTTAATTGATTTGATGGAAGTGCAGGCTTCTACGTTGATGTGGGCGTTGTACTTCATGAGTAAATGTGGATTGTAGGGTACTACATATCTATTGTCCACTTTTTTTCCACGAATAATGGCACTATCTCCTTCTCTTCTTTTATAAAGTGGATATCCATCACAATTGGCATATGTTTTGTCTCTATAATCTTTGGGAAAATCTTTTGAACATTGATTATTTTCCATACATGGTGATTGTGGATTAAGGTCTCCACAGGGTCCATGAATCATGCGATGAGTAACAATCTCATATAGTCTACCATATAGTTCTGGATCCGGTAGTTCAGCAACTATGACTGCATCCACTTTGGCCGAAGTATCTAATTTATCTTTCTCTTGAAGTATTATGAGAAGATGTGCATGTGGAAGGCCTCTTTTTTGAAATTCAATGGTATATACATAAGCAAGACATTTGCCAAATAACTGATTTATAGTAAAGTCACGTATTAATTCATTTAATTTTATCTTAAAAACTCTGGCTACTAAATCTGGTCGATCTGAAGCACTTTGTCCAAGAAGTAGATTTTGATGAATTTCTGGCCATTGTGGATTACATGTAAATGTCACAAATAAATCGGGTTTTCCAAATTTAGTCACAATAGCCATAGCATCATTGTATCTTTCTCTCATATTTCGAGGAGATCCTTGAAAGGAAGATGGTAAAATGATGGCTTTGCCAGCTGTCATGTCTCTGCTTGTAGCCACGTCAGCAACATAGTCCATGAGTCCACAATATTGTTCTACACGTAGTTTATCTTGTTGATATTTTATAAAGTTTAAATTATTTGCCTCAACTTGCAAATATGAATCAATAATCCATTGTTGTGTTAGTTTTCCACCACATAAAATGGGATTAAAATCATCTCTAATGGCAATTTGAGCAACTTTAAATTCAAGCATAGAAACATTATTTCGGATTCTGGCTTTAGCATTTGGGTAACTGGGAAGGGTTAATTTTGGTTGCCAACCTGCTTCTCCGTGTGGGAAAAAGATGGGATATGTCATTGGATCTAAATTTGGACTTAAGATATTAATATTAATAAATGGTTGGTCCTGATTTCTGGGATATACTCTAATGTCTCTTTGAAATGGTGGTTCTCCTTCATCATTGTGAAAGACCATTGCAACCTCATTTGATGTTGGCAAGTTATAACGACGTTTATCAGTATGTCTGTCTCTTTTAAGCACCATATTAACCTTTGGCATGGGTAATTGATGTCTTTGTGCATGAAGTAGTTGTTCATTTTCTACTTCTGCCAATTTTTTGTAAGCTTTACTGTAGGGATTGTTGTCCATAATGTTATTTAGCTCTATAAAAACACTGGGTAAGCATTTTTTATTTTCTTCCATCTGCATACGTTGGTCAACAGCTTCCATTGTATCTAGGACATATAGTTGAGCGAATTTTCTTTGCTCTCCTTCCTCTGGATGTAAATGTGAAGTCCGATGATAAATTTGTCCTTGAACTTTAAAACAGTAAGGACCATGTCCTGGTACATTAGCAGCCAATGTTGCCCCCATAGATGCAAATGATATGGCACTATTGTAGGATCTTATGTTTGTCTTAAAATTGTTGTAATTTGGAAAAGTAGGTTGAGTCATAATATTTAGTAAATAGGTTGGAAATTGTTTCCTTTGTGGAAGTTTGAACTTTCCTTTTTGACAACAACTAATAAATTGTCCATCTCGAGGTCTCTCCTGTTTAAAATAATAAGCCTCACAAAATTGACATTGAGTAGTCATGTCCCCACAACTATGAACCTCTACTGCTAAAGACTTCATTAAAGGACAATTTGCAACGCATATTGGATGTTGACTTTGATATTCATCAGATGAAAAGTCCTGAAATGTTTCAACAACAGGTTCTAAATGTTTAGTTTTTTTCGTAGCTTTTCTTGGTATATGTTGGACTTGTTCGGTTGAAATGTCCTGTAAGTTTTTAGTAAGAGTTTGTAAATGCTTTTTTTTTGTAGTTGTTTTTTTTGGTCTGTCTTGACTGGTATGTTGTAAAATGTCATCTGATGTATTAGGAACAGTTTTTAAATGCTTTATTAATTTTTTATTTTTTTTGGTTCTATCTTTCATTTTTGCAGCTGATATTCTTTTATTTGCAAGTCTTTTGCGTTCTTTTTCTCTTCGAATTTCTTTCTCCTCCGGTGTCTGCTGGGCGGCCCATCTCTCTTGTCTTTCTCTAGTTTGACGTCTTTTCTTGTCTTCTTTGGTCTCGTTATCAGCCATATTAATCTGTAAACGGAAACAAATAAATGTAATTGTGTATATTTAAATTTGTAATTCCTGTTAAAGATTATTGTGCACAATTGTTGAAATAAAAGGCAAATCATGAATGTATCATTGATATTTAGTTAAATTTATAATTCCTGTCTTCAGTGGCTCAGAATTTGGGCAATGGAATACTGCTGTAAATAAGCATGTAACATATTTATTTAAAATAATGGTTTTATTTATTAAAAACTTTGTTTGTGGATACATATTTACGACTGCAAAACTTCTTTGCTTAAAAAAAAAGTGATGTGGTTATTGAGCTATGTATTGCATAGTAGCAATTGAAATAAAATAAGGGAGATAGTAAATTAATTATTTTATTTTTCTGTTGACACGGATGCAAGTGAAAGCAGTTTCTTTAGTTTTATACTTTAGTACTTATTATAGTTTACCTTGGTTGAAGTGTGATTTAAATCCGAATGTTTGTTGGTCCTCGTTTCAAAATGGTTGTCCAATGGTGTGGTCCTCTGTTGGAAGTCCTCGCCCGATGGTGTGGTCCTGTGGCGATAGCCCCCGTCCGATATTGTGGTCCTGTAGCGATATCCCTCGTCCGATGTTGTGGTCCGTTGGTGAAAGTCCTCGTCCGATGGTCTGGTCCTGTGTTGAAATTCCTCGTCTGCTGGTCTGGTCCTGTGTTGAAATTCCTCGTCTGCTGGTCTGGTCCGAGTCCTCGTCCGATGGTCCGGTCCTGTGGCAAAAGTCCTCGTCCGATTGTCTTCACGCAGTATCTGTTGTAATGTAAAATAGAAAATGTTGTTTGAGTGAAATGTCTTTTAAATAAGTTAAAAATGTATGAATTAGGCTGTATTGTATCATTTATGGTTATTTTTTTCAAAAATATTTTTTGTAACTTTCTGTACAATCCCACGACTTTTGTTATTCTTATTTAAGGTTCTTAGTAAGGCTTGTGGGTTGTGATATATTAAATAAGAATATGAATTTATTTTGCTATGTGTTTATGTTAGTTTTTGTACAATCCTGTTTTGTGCGCACCACTTGTGGTATACTTATTTAACCTTTATTGGGATGGTTATAGTTAGTGAAACATGAAATAATATAATTAATGTAGTTTGCTATGTGTTTGTGTTACTTTTTGACAATCCTGTTTGGTGGGCATCACTTGTGTAAAACTTATTTCTTCTTGATTGTACAGGTTATAGGTTGTTAAACATTAAAGAAGAATGTTAATGTAGTTTCCTATGTGTTTGTGGGATTTTTTGTACAATGCTATTAGGTGCGCAACACTTTTGTTATTCTTATTTTGGCTTCTTTGTAAGGCTTATAGGTTGTTAAACATTTAATAAGAAAATCTGTTTTGTGTGTAGCAGTTTGTGTGTTATTGAATTGCGATTTGGCTAATTGAATTGTGCCCTAAATAAGCACATAGCATATTATTTAAAATAATTTAGTAGTCATTGAAAAACTGTATTTTTGATATTTTTTTATTAAGTAAAACCTTAGTTTTAAGCAATTGTTATGTTGTTATTTAGAGCCCTATTCAATTGGTCAAATTGCAATTGAATGAGGGCCTTTGTGTGTACCATATGTTGCATAGTTTGGCCCTCATTCAATTGCATATTTTACAATGTAATAGTACTCTAAGGCCGTAATTGAATTGCAATGTATAAATTTGAATAGGGTTGTAAATAAGCACATGACATATATTTGTTAAAATAGAGTAAGGGCCTAAAAGTTCTTATTTATAGGCATATTTAATTGTCCAAAATAGCAATTGAATGAGGGCCTTTGGTTACTGCATTTGTTATATTGTGAGCTCCTCATTCAATTGTGTTTTGACCAATGGAATAGAGCTCAATATCAGCACAGAGCATAATTTTTTACGGAATTTTGTATTTAGTGAACTTGTATCCAAAAGGAACGTGTTCACAAAAGAAAAATTTCCTTTAAAAAATATGCTCTGTGCTTATATAGAGCCCTATTGAAATGGGCAAATCACATTTGAGTGAGGCCCTTGGCCATTAAAGATATATAGGTCCTCATTGAATTGCAATTTTGCCAATTGAAGAGGGCTCTATATAATCACATAACATATTTCTTGAGCAAACTTTTTAGTTATTGAAAACCTTGATTGTGGTTAGAAGTTCAGTAACTAAAAAGTTCTGTATAAAAAAATATTATGTGCTTATATAGAGCTCTATTCAATTGAGAAAGTTGCAATTGAATAAGGCTCATGGTTCTTTCTTGTTTATACTTAATACTTTACCTTGATAGAAGTTTTGAATGACAGACGGTGCCTTCCTGGCAATCTTAATCCGCCGGTGTTCTTGTAGTGTCTGTTTGAAAAAGAAAGTGAAATAGTTATTTGTATATTTATAATTTTTCATCTAGCAAAGCATGGCCTTTTGAGCATGTAATGTCTTGTTGTATCTTACCTCTTCAAATTTGTTGGTGTTCTTTAAAAGGGATTGTGCTTCACAGTGCACGGTGCAAATTGTTGAGAGACGCTGTTGATGCAGAGTCTGTTTGAATATTAAAAGAAATAGAAAGATTCAGCTTTATATGATCTATTGAATTGCAGTAAATGAATTCAATTAACCTTATTTTTTGTTGGTGTCTACACACATATGTCACATACATGAAGTGTACGTGTGACATATTAGTATACATGAGTCAAATTTAAATGGTTAAATTAACCTTATTTTTTATTTTTTTCTAACACACATAAATGTGTGTGTGTGAGATGTAACTATAGATGATACACATATATGTGCGTGTGACATATCAGTATACATGAGATATAATGTCATTTAAATGTAGTTGTTTACTGATTTTGTTGTAAGCTAATTTTGTTGCATTGGCAATACACATAAATGTGCGTGTCACATGTCACTATACATTATAGACATATATGTCGGTGTCAGATGTCACTATGAAGGGGCAATACACAGAAATGTGCGTGTCAGATGTCACTATACATTATAGACATATATGTGCGTCTCACATGTCACTATACATTATACACATATACGTGCGTGTCACATGTCACTATGAAGGGGCAATACACAGAAATGTGCGTGTCAGATGTCACTATACATTATACACATATACGTGCGTGTCACATGTCACTATGAACGGGCAATACACAGAAATGTGCGTGTCAGATGTCACTATACATTATAGACATATATGTGCGTGTCACATGTGACTATACATTATAGACATATATGTGCGTGTCAGAGGTCACTATACATAAAGCTCAGTTTAATTTTTTTTGTGAGCCTATACACATAAATGTGCAATACATGATGACTACATAAATCCTAGTTTATTTTTTTATTTGTTTGACCTGACCTGATAATAAAATGTAATATATTATAGCTTACCTGTCAGTTGTAATTTGCACAATGTAAAGTAGTAAATTAGTAAAGAATTGTCTTCTCAAATAAGTAACCTTATTTTTTATTTATTTCTAACACACATAAATGTGTGTGTGTGAGATGTAACTATAGATGATACACATATATGTGCGTGTGACATATTAGTGTACATGAGATATAATGTCATTTAAATGTAGTTGTTTACTGATTTTGTTGTAAGCTAATTTTGTTGCATTGGCAATACACATAAATGTGCGTGTCACATGTCACTATACATTATAGACATATATGTCGGTGTCAGATGTCACTATGAAGGGGCAATACACAGAAATGTTCGTGTCAGATGTCACTATACATTATAGACATATATGTGCGTCTCACATGTCACTATACATTATACACATATACGTGCGTGTCACATGTCACTATGAAGGGGCAATACACAGAATTGTGCGTGTCAGATGTCAGTATACATGATAGACATATATGTGCGTGTCACATGTGACTATACATTATAGACATATATGTGCGTGTCACATGTGACTATACATTATAGACATATATGTGCGTGTCAGAGGTCACTATACATAAAGCTCAGTTTATTTTTTTTTGTGAGCCTATACACATAAATGTGCAATACATGATGACTACATAAATCCTAGTTTATTTTTTTATTTGTTTGACCTGACCTGATAATAAAATGTAATATATTATAGCTTACCTGTCAGTTGTAATTTGCACAATGTAAAGTAGTAAATTAGTAAAGAATTGTCTTCTCAAGTAAAAGCAGAAGTCACTCCGTTGATCACCTGAGGAGAAATGTATTTTTTAGTTGGAAATAGGCAGTATTTATAAACTTGTAGAAAGTTCTGGAAAGTGAGACCGTTAGAACGCAATACGCATGCGCTATTTGCGTTCCAGCTTACAATTTGCGTTCCATCCGCCATTTTAGGCGTATTACTGTTCAAAATGGTGTTTAATATGATTGTGATACGTTCCGCATAGTATGTGTTTCATTATTGCGAGTAAGTGTAGTGTAGTTACGTCTGAAGCCTCGTTTTCGTTTTGTTCGTCGGCCATTTTTTCTCTCGCTTAGCGATGGTATTAGTGTCTAAAGTGTTTATTTTGATGTAAATGTAGGTGTAACTTGTTTTTTTGAGGTGCTGGCTGGTTCCTCTTGCTGTAGGTAAGCTTTTTATGTGTTTGTTGTGTGTCTTTGTTAAGTTTTAAATGTTTGTATGTCGGCGTGTTGCGTCCGATGTTTGCGAAGTCGTAATGTGTAGTAACGTGTCTCGTATGGTGTTTGCGTGTGTAGCCTCGTTTTCGTTTTATTCGTCGGCCATTTTTTGTGTCGCTTAACAAAGTATTTAGTGTCTAAACTCTTTTATTTTGAGTGCAATGAAGTTGTAAGTTGCATTTTTGAGGTCCTGGGTGCTTCCTGTTTGTGTAGGTAAGTTTTTTATGTATGTGCTGTGTGTATGTATTGTGTTTGTAATTTTGTAATGTTCGCGAGTTGCGTCCGAGTGTTGCGAGGCCGTAATGTGTGTGAACGTGTGTCGTATGTTGTTTGCGAGTGTCGTAATGTGTGTGAACGTGTGTCGTATGTTGTTTGCGAGTGTCGTAATGTGTTGCGACGTAAATTTTTTTTTGCAAGGGTCGCAGTTGCTGCAACTGAAGACCTCCCTTTGCGAGGTCCTCAGGTGCTGGCATGGAGCGCCTGCGGCGCTCCAAGCCAGCAACTGAGGCCCTCGCTTCGCGAGGGTCCTCAGTTGCTGGCAAGGAGCGCCTTCGGCGCTCCCTGCCAGCAACTGAGAACCTGGCACAGTGCCCTCGCTACGCGCGGCCCGCGACTCGCTGCGCGAGCCGCGGCCCTCGCTACGCGAGCCCGCAGCGTTAGCAACAACTCGTACGCTCACAACTATATATGTGATATAAAACATTTTACATCCACCTCTTTTAACTTTACAATTTATATAATTATATTACCTCATTGCAGCCTAAGTCCCGCTCATTGCAGCCTAAGTCCCGCTGGCCTTGCGATGAGCGCCTGTGGCACTCATTGCAGCCTAAGTACCTGAGACGCTCATCACAAGGCCTACAATGAGTGCCTTTGGCCCTCACTTGAGTTAAGTGTTACTGGCTTCAGGCTCTTTTTTACTGCCTTCGGCCTCGTTTTCATCCTGTTAAGTTTTTTCAGCCACCATTTTTTTTCTCTCGCTTAGGCGATTTTTGATTGTGTGAAAATGCCAAATATGGCTCAAATTAACTTGTAACCTCACTCAAGGGCTCCCTGTCTCTCCCCCTGTGCTGTGTGGGAGTGTGTAAGTAAATTAGAGGCATATTTTAGTTTGTTTTTTTGTTGTTTGTAAGATTTTCGTCGTTCGGCTGTTAGATTAGTAACTTTTGCGAGGTCCAGAATGCAGCTAAGTCCCGCGGGCCTCGGCGCTCATTGTAGCTAAGTCCCACAGGGCTCCAGTCCCGCAACTATGTCCCTCGCAGTTGCTATGCTATGCGAGCCCCGCAATGGGACGACAACTCGCAGTACGACAACTATATTAGTCATCTTTTCATTATATTTAAATATCTCTTCTCTGTATTATCAATTTGTACCAAAAAATACATGGCATTTTTTTTTCTATAAATAAGATGTATCAAAAATATATGGCATTTTTTCTTTTATGAATAAGCTGCACCATTCCTCTACATGTTTTTGTCATACTCATTTTATTTTATTTTGGAATCGAAAATATATATGATGATGTTAATTCAATAAAAAATCCTCATTATTACCGTAAGTGTGTATCTCTTATGTTCGACATTCATTTTAACAAAAATATGTGGCATTATTTTCTTTTATGGATACAGCTCTATTTTATGCCACAACTCTATTGATTTATATCCAATAATCTAAAAAATTTATATTATTATTTATATTATTTATATTATTATATTTATATATATAAAAATTTATATTGGAAAGAGGAAAGACTTATTCTCATATTCTCTATGATTCTTTACATAACATGTTAACTCTCTTGGATATAAAGAAGAGCTGTAGATAGTAGTTTCAGATCAGAGTTGTATATCTCTGGTCTCTTCATATATTGTTAATACAGTTACAATTTATCTAATATGATTTATTGTTATTTATGAATAAAAGTTGTCTCTTAGGATTATACTCAATCTATGCACCAATTTCTACTATTTCAATCCTTTATTAGTTCCCATATAGAAAAAAAATGACAACTAAAAGTAAAGAAAACCCTGTCTCCCAGATCTGGGAATTTTAATAAATAATACAATAACCGAAAAATAGGCATTTACATTGAGACCTTCGGGAGTTACTGAGTTTTAAATGGTAATCCAATTTGTTTCTGCCCTCAATAATTCATGTTCAATATCTCCTCTCCTAATGCCTAGATTTATTCTTTGTAATACCTAATATTTTACTAAAGGTTATGAATTATGATCTCAGAGAAAATATTTAGCTGCTGTATATCATTTTATTTTATTTGGTTTATTCTTCTGTATATCCCTTTTCTTAGTTTTTCAGAAACACACTCTGTATATTGTCATTAAATTTGTTTGCACTATATATATTAACCCCTATATATTAAATATGTGTAGTTTACAAAGGCAATAAAATGTAAATGTATTTTTCACAACAGTTTTTGGATATAACTATATATGACAGTTTTTTTCTAAATGTATGTGCAAATGTTGTCCATGATGAGTATATATTTCTAAATTATCTAACTGGTTGGTAACAAATATTGTATTTACATTATAAAAATAATTCTCTAAAAACATTTTGTACAATAGAGTTAACTCATCTCCATCAGGAGACTAACTCATCTCCATCAGGGATAATCTGCGCTACGCTCATCCTGGAAAGTTCCACGCTGTTGCTGGTGGCCATGTGCCAAGATGTATACCCATTATCATTTGGTGAAATCCCATCAAGTGTTTTGCTATCAATCAATTTACATTATTACCTGTCATATTGTTATCAGGGGAATGTTGATACTCCACAGTATCACAAATTGAACCTGTCCATGTATTAACCCTATATTATTATATATTGTGTATTAACCTTATATATATATATATATATATATATATATATATATATATATATATATATATATATATATAATTATATTATTGTCATTATACAGTATGTATTAATCAATTGTATAGTAACTAGGGCTCATTAGTTTACAGATATAGGAATGTGACACATATGTGATGTATGTGGATGTCCCATAACCCCAACCATTTAAAAAACACTGACACGGTGATAACGGTATAACAAAGATTTATTTCATACACAGAGCACACTCAGATATATACAAGTGTGCATTAATATCATGGGTGGGAGTTGATCCCAGAAGAGCAAGAGGCTTTTGGAGAAAAAGGGGGTAATGTTATAGTCTATAATAAGCATGATGCATAGCACCTACCAGGGTCACATGTGGTCACTATACCACTGCAACTGGAATCGAATGAAAAAAGGGTCATCATAAATCACTCAATTTAACAATTTCAAGAGACATATGTTTGATAACAGTTCAAGATATTAAATGATGTTGTCAAGATTGATTTATCAACTGTGATTTGTATAATACTGTGGATATAACTTAACGTATAAATGTATGCTTAAGCTTAATTTTGGCCTAATACTCTTAGATTGAACAGAAATTGGACACAAAAGTCTAAATGTTCTGGAAAATAGAATAAATTAGATGATTAACTAATAATTTGAAATAAAAGGTTTGTTATATATAGAAGTAAATTTGTGCTTTTTGGTTGTTTTCTTAAGGTATACAGTAGAGAATAGAATAAATAAACTATAAATAATTGGATAGCAATAGAAGGTACATACAATACAAGGGGGGTATAAATAATAATGGCCTCCAAAATAAAAAGTAGAGATAAAAAAGTAAAAAAGTTAATACATATTTTTCTTCAAAAAACAAGACATTGACCCCTAAAGTCATACAATTGGATATCTTCTTATTCAATATCCTCTCAAGTAGATATTAGTAAATCTGTATCTGACTCAGAAGAGATTATAGGAGTAGAAAGTTTGGTGGAAGAAGAAAAAATAACAATGTCAAGTATGAAAAAACTTTTAGATGAATTTAAAGAATCCTTGATAAAAGAATTGAGACTAGAGACAACAAATAATACAAAAGAAATCAGGGACACTTCAACCAAACTTCATGAATTTAACTATAGAACTTAGTAGGCTTACAAATGACTATGTGACAACCCTAGAATATATTAAATCATTAAAAGAAGAAATAGACAATTTAAGAGTCAAAGTGAACATACAAGAAGATAAAGAAAGATAAAATAATCTTAGAATTAGAGGAATACCGGAGAAGATTTCCAATATACACTTGAGGGATTATGTAACAGATTTTTTTAAATTCCTTAATAAATTCAGACACATCTCCAGGTCATAGTATAGACAAAGTTTACAGAATCCCATTACCAAGAAATTTAAACAAAGAATACTCAAGGTATGTCATAGTCATATTGCATTATTTTAACATTAAAAGAAGATATTTTGAGAGAAGGAAAAAAATTAAACCATCCATACGAAAATTAGAAAATCTTTTCTGACCTGTCTATGACAACCCTCTTTAAGAGAAAGGAATTCTCTAATATAACAAAAATTCTGAGAGCAGAAGAAATCAGATATAGCTGGGGTTCTGCATCTCAACTTCAAATCATAAAATAAGTTTTGAAATATGTCATATAGGATGTAAAAGAAAGAGAAAGTCTTCTGGGAAAATAGGGATTTAAAGTAGAAGAAACACCAGTAAGGGAAAACACAAAACTATCACAGGAATACCAAAATTGGCACAAGGTGTAAGGAATGTAATAAGAAAGTAAAGAAACAGAAGTATAGGGGAAAGATAGAGATTAATTAAAAAAATATACATATATCAATTTCATGCAGTTAAAGGGAGTTTAAATAAATAGCTTAAAGGGAAGAAGGTATATTTGATTTTTTTGTTGTTGTTTTTGTATAATAGTTAAAAAAATGAAAAATAACAAAAAGCACTACACAATTATAGAGTAAAAGTAGACTCAGATGACAAAATTAAACACTTATAAAATGGAAAATCTAGAATAAGAGTAATAGCAACATTTACACATTTAGGTAAAAAAAAATGGGAAAGAACACCTATGAACCTGACCAATTAATGATTCCCAAAATTGTAAGTATGATTCTATAGACAAAATAAGGACCAGCAAGATGCCATGTACATAAAATATAACTTTTATTGAAGTTGATTAAAAGGTAAAGTACATAGTCCTGGGCATTGAGTATCTGTGTGAAATTGGCCACAGGGTCAGAGCAAATAGGAGTACACAGGTTTGAGGCAGGAATATATCAGATATGCAAATAGTTAACCAAAATGTAAATTAGTACATATTCTATAAGAGCACAATGTCTTATACAGTGGTTTCACAATATATCCCCAGTTGGCACCATAATATAGCAGCTACACTGTACAGGACTACTGCTGAATGTATATCTATGTATATGCTGGTATTGAGGCTGCTGCTCATATGCATTTTTGAAGTACCTAGAATATTAGGACTTCTCCACTGTATAAGACATTGTGCTCTCATAGAATAAGTACTAATTTACATTTTTACACCGTGATTTTTTAGACCAACGTCACAGATTCAGATCAGAGGGAAATCTATTGCCGGCAGAAGAAGAAAGACGAGACGTGTCTGTCCCCCAGAATCTTAGAGACCGTCAGAGATGGGGGTACAAGAATATGGAGGAATCACCACCGAGGAGACCGGGTTTTAGAAGGAAGAATTGATAGATTCAGACACCATGCAGATCATCAATCTTTCCACCAGACAACTCTCTAATGATTAAATTGCATTACTCCAGAAAGGGCTATTTTTTCCCCCCAGCATGAACTTTGGTTTCTTTGATATTTATAAAGACATACACCTATTTGCTCGCAAACTTCTCTTTGCTGACAAAACCAGTATCACTGATACTTCCATTTCCACACATCTTAATCCTACTACTGATTATGAGGAAAACAGCATGGAGGACAAATTGTGTCAATTGAAAGTGAAGTCCCACTTTAACCCTGCATTATCATGTTGCCCAGCTGTGGAGATGTTTGTAAAATACAGGATTTAGAAAAACTTAAGACTGTGAAGAAACATAACATTACCTCTGAAGAACATAGATCCCTCAAAGAAATCAGTGAATGGGATGACATCGTCATAAAACCATCGGATAAAGGCAGCAACGTGGTCCTCTGTCCTACTGACATGTATCTTAAAGAAACCGAACGACAGTTAAGTGATAATGCATGCTACAAATATTTATTCAATTATCCCACAGACGACTATGTGGAAATATATGGAAGACTAATCGATCAAGGTAAAAATGATGAACTCAGAAGGAAATTACCTTTCAGTGAAAAATCCACGAACAGCGACCCTATACATGTTACCTAAGGTACACAAGAACAAGTCAACACCTCCAGGCCGCCCAATTATATCTGGCAATGGAAGTTTGGCAGAAAAAGCCAGCTAATTTCTAGACACAAAATAAAGACCATTTATGAAAGCCCTCCCGTCGTTTGTGAGAGACACAATGGATGTCCTCAATAAACGTGATGGAATTACGCTCACCACAGAGACCTTTCTAATAAATTGTGATGTGGAAACCCTTTACACATCAATAGACCATGAAATTGTGTGTAATGCCATTAATTACTTCCTGATGGAATCAAGGATCAATGAAGTGAAGAACAACTTCTATATGCGGCTTCTCCAATTCATCCTTCAACATAATTATTATATCTTCAATGACCGATTTTATGTACAGAAGAGAGGACCAGCAATGGGGTCAGCAGTTGCCCCTAGCTATGCAAATCTATACTTTTGTTGGTGGGAGAGAGAAGTTGTCTTCAATGAAGGCAAATCAAGATTTACTGAAAATGTACTATTATGGCTAAGGTACATAAACGACATCCTTATTGTGAGGGATAGCTCCATGGAGCTTGTAGAAGAGTTTCTGGCCATATTGAATAACAACAATTTCAATCTCAGGCTAACTTACAACATAAATCTCAACAAAGCTGAGTTTTTAGACATCATGATCATCAAAGATGAGGAAGGAATCATTCGGACAGACCTCTACCGAAAACCTACAGCAACTAACAGCACATTACACCAAACAAGCTCTCATTTTCAGCATACCCTGAAGGCAATATCTACAGGAAAGTTCTTGCTTATCAGGAGAAATTGCTCAGACATACTCACGTTTAAAGAGAGATCCCAGGAACTAAGGGTGTAATGATATAGAAATCACAAAGTTGTGGAGACCAGTAGCCAAGGTCAGCAATAATCCAGTTCCGCAAACTTGTAGGTGAAAACAGGAGCAAGGTTTATTGGAGTGATCAGAAACCACACAATAATCTGGCAAGGATCAATAGACAGGAAGTGCCTTATATAGGCCAAGGAACAGACACCTGACCAGACACAGCTGAAGAGACTTAGGTACTGATACAATTGCTAGCAGAGTCAAGCTTATAAGGTCTCAATGGAATTCACAACAGGCAGGCTGGCGCAGTGGTAGGGAAGAGGTATAGCAGCCTGGGGACCAGGGTTCAAAACCCAGCAGAGTCAATTCCTCACATTACCCCCGCCTCTATAGGTGCAGCCTCTGGATGCCCTATTACCTGGTTTAGCAGGGTACTGCACATGAAAAGACTGAAGGAGATCAGAAGCGTGAATATTGTCCACTGGTTCCCACGAACTCTCCTCCTCACCATAGCCTTTCCAGCGAACCAGATACTGAAGCTTGCTACGGAAGATCCTGGAGTCAAGAATTTTGTCCACTTCGTACTCATCCTCACCATCCACGAGGACTGGAGGTGGGGCAGGCAGGGCTCGGCCAGGGAAAGTGTTTTCATGAAAAGGTTTAAGCAGTGCAACGTGAAACACTGGATGTATTTTCATGGAATTCGGGAGTTGTAAACGGAAAGTGACAGCATTGATCTGAGCAATGATCTCAAAAGGTCCCATGAACCTTTGACCCAATTTATGAGAAGGAATCCGAAGCTTGAGATTCCTTGTTGACAGCCACACCTTGTCACCAACGTGATAGACTGGGGCCTCCTTTCTATGCCTATCAGCAGCTCTTTTGTAACATTCCTGAGCCTCCAAATGAGTCTCTTTCAACAGTGCTTGAGAATCACGTAAGGCCGTTAGCCGGTCAGTGACAGCAGGAATGGAAGTAGTAATTGGGAGACTGACTAGAAAGGTCGGATGGTAACCATAGTTGGCAAAAAATGGGCTCAAAGAAGTGGAGCAGTGTTGGGCATTGTTATAGGCAAACTCCGCCGTGGGTAGAAAATCCAGCCAGTCATCCTGCAGGTAACTAATATAGCACCGCAAATATTGCTCCAAAGTCTGGTTGGTTCGCTCAGTCTGTCCATTACTTTGCGGATGAAAAGCTGACGACAGATTTACATTAATACCTAGATTAGAACAAAAATGTTTCCAAAAACGAGACGTAAACTGCACTCCCCTGTCAGAAACTACTTCATCAGGCACTCCATGCAAGCGAAATATTTCCCGAATAACCAGGTCAGCCGTCTGTTTAGCTGAAGGGAGACCACGAGCTGGTATGAAATGACCCATCTTAGTTAACCTGTCCACAACAACAAGAATGGTAGTGTGTTCCTTAGAGGGAGGTAGTTCCACAATAAAGTCCATGGATATAGATCCCCAGGGACGATGAGGAATCGGAAGAGGCTGAAGCAAGCCAACAGGAGATGAGCGAGGAGTCTTATGTCTGGCACACACATCACAAGAGGACACATACTTCTTAACATCCTCATGATACTTCGGCCACCAAAAGGATCGGGCAAGTAGCTCTTGTGTCTTTCGGATTCCTGAATGACCTGCTGGTTTTGAGTCATGGTAGAGACGTAAAAGGTCCAGTCGCACTGACTCCGGAGCAAACAGACGTTGTGCAAAAATCCAAAACCCATTACGCATCGTCATATGGAGGTCACGAGGAGGATCACGAAGCACTGGGTCTTCAGCGTAGCCCTTTTTAATGCGAGACATCAGATCAGAAGGAAATGTAACTCCTATAAAAATATCCTCTGGCAAGATGGTTGTCTTGGTTACGGTAGTATGGAGGGGGTCAGCTATTCTAGACAAAGCATCCGCCTTACCATTCTTGGAGCCAGGACGGTATGTAACCAAAAAATTAAACCTTGAGAAGAATAGGGACCAGCGTGCTTGTCTGGCTGACAGTCTCTTAGCTGATCGAATACATTCCAGATTTTTGTGATCTGTGAGGACAGTAATTGGATGGGTAGCTCCCTCCAAGAGATGTCTCCATTCGGTGAAGGCAGCTTTTATAGCCAATAGTTCTTTATTCCCAATGTCATAGTTTCTTTCTGCTGGCACCATCTGGCGGGAATAGAAGGCACACGGATGTAACAGCATCTTAGGTCCAGTCCTTTGAGACAGTATAGCACCAACAGCTGAATCAGAAGCATCAACTTCCACAATAAATGGTAATTCCGGCTGAGGATGTACCAGGACAGGGGCAGAGGTAAACAGAGTCTTCAATCGGGAAAATGCGGTATCCGCCTTATCGGACCACTGAAAAGGAGTCCCCTTACGTGTGAGTTCAGTGATCTGTGTAATAACGGCAGAGAAATTCTTAATGAAACGCCTGTAAAAATTGGCAAACCCCACAAATCTCTGAACATTTTTTTCATTCTTGGGGATGGGCCAGTCCAGCACAGCTTTAATTTTACTTGTGTCCTTACTTAAACCTTTGGGAGTTATTACATACCCCAGGAATTGAATGTCTGTTTGTTCAAACTCACATTTTTCTAGTTTAATGTATAGGCGGTGGGTACGAAGGCGCTCTAGAACTATACGGACCTGTTTTCTGTGGTTTTCAAGATTATCAGAGAATATTAGGATATCATCCAAATATGCCACAACAAACTGATCCAGGAGATCTCGTAGTACATCATTGATAAGATGCTGGAAAGTTGCAGGGGCATTACACAGCCCAAAAGGCATTACTAGATATTCGTAATGCCCGTACCTGGTTCTGAAAGCTGTTTTCCATTCATCATTGGGTCTTATGCGAACCAGATTATATGCCCCCCGAAGATCAAGCTTCGTAAATATTTTAGCTGAGCGGAGTCTCTCCAAAAGTTCAGGAATCAGAGGCAAGGGGTAGCGGTTTTTAACAGTGATGTTATTAATGTCCCTGTAATCAACGCATGGCCGTAGGCTGCAATCTTTCTTTTCTACGAAGAAAATAGGAGCTCCTGCTGGAGAAGTAGATGGTCGAATAAAGCCTTTGGCAAGATTTTCTTGGAGGTATTCACGAAGAGCTTTCAATTCAGGCTCAGAAAGGGAATATATACGGCCAAATGGGATAGCAGCCCCAGGCAACAGCTCTATTGGGCAATCATAAGGCATGTGTGGTGGAAGCTGATCAGCATTCTTCTTATCACAGACATCTGCAAAATCCCGATATTGTAGAGGAAGCTTAGTCAAGTTTGTAGCAACCATTTCATTAATTGTTGTGGCAACAGGTGTTACCTTAGAGGGTTTACAATTCATCAATCTGTGGGTTATGCAGAGCAAGCCAAGGTACCCCCCAAATCACTGGAAACTGTGTTGAGGAAATTAGGTGGAAAGATATAGTCTCATGGTGATTCACTTCCACAGTCAACTTTAAGGGCACAGTCTCATGTGTAACCGGTCCTGACGTAAGTGGAGAACCATCAACTGTCTCCATTAACACAGGTGAAGAATTAGGGATAGACTGAATTCTATTTCCTGCTGCAAATTTAATGTCCATAAAGTTTCCGCCTGCTCCAGAATCTATCATAGCGGTAGTTGAAATTTTACGATCACCACATTGCAACGTGATAGGCACTACAAAATGAGGATGTTGAGTCAACATACCCTCTTCACCATGAGCCAGAGAAAACAAGGGTTGTGTGACAGAATCCAGTTGATCCGAAATCTGGGATTGGTGTCGAATCTGTGCACCCTCAGCCGCCATAGCTATTGTTCTTTTGGATTTGCTAGGGCAATTGATGGCATAGTGCCCTGCACTACCACAATACAGGCATAAATTGTGAGTGCGTCGCCACTGTTTTTCTTCGTTGGATAATGGCCCTCTTATTAGATTTACCTGCATAGCCTCTGGCTCAGAGTCTGTAGGTGTTTGTGGGATCGGAGTAGAAGTTCTTGAATAGGAAATTGGAGTAGTACTTGGTCTAAAAGAGCCCTGTCTTTCCAATCGTCTTTCAGAAAGTCTCCGATCAATACGGATAGCCAAACGCACAAATGCATCAAAGTCAGCAGGAAGATCAACACGAGCTAGCTCATCTTTTATAGCTTCTGAGAGACCTTTTCTGAAGTGGAACCTCTGGGCTGATTGGTTCCAGGTAGTATCAGCAACCCACTGTCTGAATTCAGCAGCATATTCAGCCACCGAGCGCCTCCCTTGATGCAAATGAAGGAGAGTGGCTTCTGCTGTAGCACATCGATTGGGGTCATCAAAAACTAGGCACATGGCCTCAAGAAAGTTATTTAGATTACCCAAGACTGGACTGTCTTGTTCCAGAAGAGGGGAGCCCCAAGCCAGGGCTTCATCTTTGAATAAGGAAAAAATAAATCCCACCTTCTCTCTTTCAGATGGAAATGGTGAGGTAACATCATGAAGTGCAAACGGCATTGATTTAGGAAACCCCTACATTTTTTGCGATCTCCTCCAAACTTTTCTGGCAGGGGCAAGCGGGCCTCTTGAGCAGGTGTAACAGTAGCAGCCGCAGCATTACGTGCCCTGTAGCTGGTGTACTCACTGTGCATTGATTGAAATTTATTTTGCAGTTCAGCTACCTGGCCCTGCAGCACTTGGATGGTCTGTGCCTGGGTCTGCACAGTTCTTGCAAATAAAGCAACCTGCTGGGCCAATGCAGAATCTGTCCCGGCAGTCTCCATGAAAGGGCTAGATTATTCTGTAATGATATAGAAATCACAAAGTTGTGGAGACCAGTAGCCAAGGTCAGCAATAATCCAGTTCCGCAAACTTGTAGGTGAAAACAGGAGCAAGGTTTATTGAAGTGATCAGAAACCACACAATAATCTGGCAAGGATCAATAGACAGGAAGTGCCTTAAATAGGCCAAGGACCAGACACCTGACCAGACACAGCTGAAGAGACTTAGGTACTGATACAATTGCTAGCAGAGTCAAGCTTATAAGGTCTCAATGGAATTCACAACAGGCAGGCTGGCGCAGTGGTAGGGAAGAGGTATAGCAGCCTGGGGACCAGGGTTCAAAACCCAGCAGAGTCAATTCCTCACAAAAGGACAGACTAAAGAAGAGAGGATATAACAGCACAGCTGCTAAAAAGGCCTATCACAGAGCACTTCATACCCCAAGAGAAGATCTCCTGACTCCTAAAAGGAAGACAGGGACAGAAGGAACGATACGTTTCATTGGCACATACAATGAGGATTGGAGAGGAATCATGGAAATAATGAACAGGCACATCGATATTTTACAGACAGATCCTGTGGTCAAATCATTCATTGGTAATGAAATTAAAGCAGGATGGCAACATTCCAAAAATATTAAAGACCACCTTATAAGGAGTCATTACACAAAAACAAAGAAAACAAAGAGTTCTTTACCTAATGCCACATTCGGATGCGGTCACTGTAAGTTCTGCGGACACATGTCCAAAATTCAACAGATGACAGACAGAATTGGGAGAGTACAGGATCTCAAGGGCTTCCTCAATTGCTCCACACATAATGTGGTTTATTGTCTTGAATGTCCCTGTTCCCTGAAAAATGTAGGAATAACTATGAGATAACTGAAAAGAAGACTAGTAGAACATCTCAACAACATAATTCATAGTGTCAGAGACCTAAGAATGGGCAAAAGTGAACGTCGGTAGCCAGACACTTCAAAAACTACCACGACTCCAAGCCCTCAATTAAATGTTGGGTTTTACAGAAAATTTCATTGGGAATCAGAAGGGGAATTGGAACTCTTGAAAGCTGAAACAAGATGGATAACCATGCTTAACACAGTAACACCTCATGGACTAAATGAACACAACAATTTCAGTGTATTTTTATAGATCATATTGTACAAATGTCTATAAGACATGTAAACAGACATATCCTATCCACCTCCACCCTGTCGATTAGGACTCTTTGGCTAGTTAGCCAAATAGTGGGTTTGTCTATAATTCTATATCATTGTTCGTTAACCAGCTCAAAGTTCATATGTTCCCACATCTACGTCCTTCTAAACTGAGATTCAAATATCACTGTATAAAGTATGCTTCACAAAACCTCAAGTGTTATCAGGTCTAAGGGGAGGCAAACAGTGAATTTATCAAGCACATTCTGGACACCAGTTCACCTCTCAGCTCATCTCCAATTAGACCTTAGCAGTGTGTCCTGTTGACTGCTCGATTATTTATTTGGCCATATTAAAGAGTATCATGCACTGTGTTTAGATCTAATAACATAATATTTTGGGATTATTTTTATAATAGGTACACACTTTAACAGTATAATATATCTCCTGTGTTTGCACTTCTCTCATTTGATACTAGAAATATTTTCCTTAATAAATAAAGACCTTAGGTGTATAAATTATATATATTTCTTAACATTTTATGTCAGATACAGTTCGGTCATCTATGTATTAAATGTGCTTAATATTAACCCTACTCTGGCCTATATTAACTCACCAGTATGGAACCACCAAAAAAGAAAAAATGTTCATTGTATGTCAGATGCCATGATTTCTGTTACAAACATATTGTAGTCACATTCTAAAATACACCCTTTCAGTGTGAGTAACCCGCACTCATCAATCTTTTAATACTTGCTGGATTCATATCTGACAGTTAATTTTTCTGCCCTTAAAATAATCAATGCCTATGGGACTCATCTTTATCACTGACATCATTAATGTGTCTTTATCAACTGATTTAAGGGCATAACAATCAGGAACCAGTATTGACTCAAGAAAATTGTGACACAGACATGTTGAAATGAAACATTTTTTTTAAATAACATACAGAGGCAATATGTGTATTTATGTATCACAATCCCATAATGAATGATGTTTCTCTTGATAATTTTTTCTTCCTTTGATCACTAATTATGTTCTCTTACTCATATTCAGCAACATCACCTGCAATCAATAAAAATAAATGGTTAACACCTGCAAAACGTCCTCAGCACTTACCTGTTAAATAGCTGGAGCTCCCTCCTCTTCTGTAGGATCTCTGTTAAAGCCATTGACGAAACACATGCATCAGACCCAGCTGTAGCTCCTGTCCAACACCTGTGATGTCATCAGAGGGCGCAGGATTCCCATACATCTCAGTCTGCATTGTGCAACAGAGCCTACAGATGTCCAGATGACTGAATCCAGTGTCCTGTAGGGTGAGTGGGCCGCTTAGGGATTAGTCCTAGGCAATATAGTATAAGGCCAGTTAGTTGTTGCATTTAGGGAAAGTGGTTAAGTAGTGGGTCCCCAACCTCCACTACAACAGGAGTAGATAGGGCCACAGTTTAACGTTTCACAGTATACTGTATCTCCAGTTGGCACCATAATATATCAGCTACCCTGTACAGGACTACTGCTGAATATATCTATGTATATGCTGGTATTGAGGCTGCTGCTCATACGCATTTTTGAAGTACCTAGAATATTAGGACTTATCCACTGTATAAGACATTGTGCTCATATAGAATATGCACTAATTTACATTTTGGTTAACAATTTGCATATCTGATATATTCCTGCCTCAAACCTGTGTACTCCTATTAGCTCTGACCCTGTGGCCAATTTCACACAGATACTCTATGCCCAGGACTTATGGTGTATGACAGGAACGTTATTGTTTTTACAAACTATATATTTTTTACTCTATGTACTTTACCTTTTAATCAACTTCAATAAAATATATATATTTTATTTATATGGAATCTTACTGGTCTTTATTTCGTCTATAGAATCAGACTTACAATTTTGGGAATTATTAATTGGTCAGGTTCAAGGGTGTTCTTTTCTGTCTCTCCCAGTTTTGCAATAGTATTTTTTACACCGCTGGCCAATAATCTGCCCAGGTCCAGTACTTTTTGATAATTAAGATTCTTACATACTTAGTTCCACAGGGCATTTTCCCACCAGTAACCTTCACTACTTTGTTTTGCACTTATACGACTATCTGAAATGAACAAGTATACGTTGTAACCTCTTTTTTTTCATTCCTTTACATAAATTATTATAGGACAATAACTGACTTGAATGTTTTTTTATATGAAATTTCATGTATGTAAATGTTATTATATGTTAATAAACAATATAAAACAATAAAAAAAAAACAATTTAATTGAAGAAATCAGTAATGTGCATATCACTTACAACCTTTCTATGTCTGCTCAATGAAACAGTTGCAAAAAACCTCTGGATTGTGTAATCCAATGTAGTTCCAGACATACAGTGTGTTCCCAAAACAAAAAAATCTAAAAAAAGTTGTAAAAAATAAAAGGCGGAGGTGGATAAAAAAAAAAGAAAAACATACATGTACAGTACAGTGCTAAATACTGTAACTGTAACAATGTACCAACTCACCTGATTTCCATCTGCAAGCATTACTAACCATTAACTAGTTCTCAGGATATCTCCCTGGCCATGACCATTAATAATGATGTGTCATCTCACAGTAAATGCTTAGCTGTGATCAGCATCAGTGGTCAAGGTGTGCTATTGTTAATCAACATTGATATAACATCCATCAGCTATATAGGTGTTAGCACATGTTAAAGGATATTCACGATATTAGCAATATGGGAAAATACCCAATAATACAGAGAGGACTCAAAGGTCATCAGCCAGATTCAATGTTACTTACATCAGGCCCAAGGATCTGTTCTCTGGATCACACGCTTCACTAGTGCATATTTCAATGCTGGCTGTCATTAACATGCTATTGTGAGACTTTGCAAGTCCACTGCCATAGCGGTATTAGTCTACATTAAAGCTATTTTACAAAGTGTAAATATCATAGTGATGTTACTTTAATGTATTTTTTTATCACAACAGCAAATTTAAAACTGTTAAAAAAATCCAGGATTTGGACGAAACAAAAAATGATTAAAAATAAGCTAATTCTGTGAAATATTATGCCACTGTGTTGTTTCTATTCTCACATTGGAGAGGCAATCATATTTCTTCCCTGCAGATATGTGTGTATTATTGTTATAATGGAAATTTTTCAGTCGTCAATTATTGACTTATAATCCGCTTTTAATTCCCCTGTCTTTCTAGGTAACTGGTAAATATTAGCTGATACTCAGCTAGGGGGCATCAGGCTTGAGATAGCAAAAAATTTTTCATCATGGGGGAAATGACTGACTTTGTCATAGCACTCCGCAAAGATTTGTTGCTTCTTCCCAAGGTATGCTCCGTTCTGGTCTAAATATACTTTCCTACAACATACCTCCTTTTTAGGGACAAATGGACCCAGTTTACTTGTTCAGAGCTACATATCGATTCCCTATAGTATGCCATGATATCATTAATGTCACTAATGGTATAATCAAAAAAAAAAAACTTGAATGGTGAGATCTCTCACATGCTATGGGGGACCATCTACCAGTCACACTGCCATGCACAAAACAGGGTAAGGAGAGGGAAAGGGACACAAACACACACACACAATGCTGCATGGATTTGGCGCCGACGTGCCCCTAGCATTAGGCCGCACGTTGCGTCATCAAAAGCAGACGCGTTTTGGCGTCATCAGACTCCTTCTTCCAGGGAAAGTGAAGCTTGCCAGAGGGTCGAGCTTATAAGCGTAGCCGTCTCCATGGCAACCGCATTACGTCACCCAATTCTGCGCAGTGTAATGGGGACCGCCATCTATAGCTATCCATATCCATGACTACAACACTGATTTGCATCAGACAGCTTGAAAATACAGGAAAGGGGCCATGTTGTAACGGGCACATTGATCAGTGTGTAATAAATAGTAGGCAACAAAGCATGTCAGAGTTGTCTACTGAGTGGCCAGGCTTTGGGATAATAACCCATAAGTGGGATAAAGTATATCTTGAAGGTATAGTTTTCTAAAGGAACAATGTCCTCACAGGGACAATGATGAATCAACCTACTTTTTGTTTTTTGATTTATAAAATGATCAGGCTAATGAGTATAAAGTTTGATATATATTCAAGACCTTTCACTTATATATTTCTCATGTTTTGGTACCAGTCGCCCTCTTAAGTCATATGATCAAATGGCTTCAGATCTTAATGAAAAAGCCAAAATAATAAAGACAAATAGTGATACAGATACATAACTTATAAAATATGAAATCAAAGTGTATAAATTATTTGCAATTACTGCAATGGGATTCTATTCATTTGAAGTGACTTAATTATTTTTCATGAAAAATCAGTTGGGTGAAAAGGAAGTGAAGATGATACATGAATAATAAAAAATGACATAATATATCTAAAATACATATATTAATAATATGAATAATGTGACTTTTTTGGGCCCACTTAGTTAGCATGGTGGGGTGTGTTGTTATATCAGATGATTGTTTCAGAATCCATGTAATACTTGTGAGTGGTGGAGAAAATATAATAACCATAGTCATATTACTAGAACCACGGGACATAATATCATACTATGGCAACTACTTGTGCCAATTATGTCCACTATTATGGGACACATATACTTATTAAAAGGTTTACAGTAGATACGTATAGCCTTATTTTAGACACGCAATTCAAATATATACAAGGGTAATTGGAATTGATCTGATAAACGACCTATTCTGGCTTATATGGAAAAGTCCACGACAATGAATCAGATAATATTTTTCAAATAAATTATGTAAAAGTGAAGAGTTCATTTAACCCATTAGGGGCTAACGCCCTAAGCTTATAAATCCAATGGGCTTCATGCTGCAATAGTTTTTGTCCAGGTCGCCTTGTCTTGGGTCTATATGTACTTTTTCAAGTATCGTAAAGGAAAGTACTTCACTTCTCCCTCTATGAAAATGCCTTATATGTCGTGATGAAGGTGTATCTCGATTTTTATTAATGGAGTAGATGTGTTCCCCCATCCGTCTATGTAGCTGACGCCTCGTTTTACCTACGTAGACTTTGTTGCAAACACATGTTGCCACATAGATTCCATTTGTGGAGCCACAGTTTGAAAATTCTTTGAGGGCAAATTGTTCCCCACTTATTGGATGTTCATAAACGTTTGTGAGTTTAATGTATCTACAGAATTTACACTTTCCACATCTAAGGAGTCATCCAGTTGTTAATCGCTTTAGGTTCTCTACAGGAAATTTAATTATTTTCTTGTTCAACTGTTAGAATATGTGTTAAATCACAATTTCTTTATATACAATGAGAAATGGTTTCACCAAAAAAAAGGGACGGCAATGGGCACATCGTGTACACCTGGCTACTCCAATCTCCTACTGGGATGGTGTGAGGAAAGATTGTGGTCTCAGGAATCCCTTGAGTCCCATATGGAACACACCGTAATTTGGAGGCGTTATATAGATGATATTTTGGTGGTTTGGACAGGGACCTGCACCTTTCTGCAGACACTGAATAAGAATGAGATAGGCCTTAAATTTACCTATGAAATTAACTTTACAGAAATGACCTCATTATCAGTGCTCTTCATTGTGTGGCAGAACAGAAGATTCTATGTTAATTGAGTGTTCAACTGCTGGCTGATTTCATTCCTATGAGCAGTTAAACCATAATATGTGAAACATTCGTTGAGGCAGAGACTGTTAATCAGCACTGTGTCTGTAGACAAACCTTAGACTATATATGTTTACCTGTTCTTAATTGAAATTACAATAAGGCAATAGATCACTTTAACATAGAATTTTGTGCTCTTTCGCACAATGAATCTCACCTATAGTGAGGTAACTGTGCTTTTGAGTGCATCATTTGCTAGATGTGATCTTTGTTGGGTTCTTGATCTTGATTGTTCTTGGCTCCTAATGCTCTCTTGATTTTGGCTGCGGTCTGTGACTGCAGACGCTGCATTGGGCACACCCATACATGGACTGTCTATTGGTCGATTAATGTTGTTGTGCCCACTGAAGCCTCATGCATTTAAGCCTTGTAAATTATATGGAGCTGACATGTCAGTGTTCTTGCTGGTCCTGTTCATGTACAGTGTGTGATGTACATGTTGTGGCATGTTGTCGTATGTGATATTCACCTGACGTGGAGGCTGGATCCTGTTGGGCCATCAGGCCTGAAGCTCCAGCAGCGGGCACCTGGCTCAGTAGGTCCTTGAGGTCCCTCTCCCACTCATTGTAGGTGACGGTCACTCTGAGGCCACCATTTTTTACTGAAGCTGCGGCCATCTCCTTGGCCATCTTCCTCCTGATGTCAGCGAGCCTGTGCCTAACAGACTGCACATCCCTTTCCGCCGTGCCCACTGCTGTTACTATGGCCACTACCTCCTTCCATGCCTAGGCCCAGGCCTAACTTTTCTACCCCCTCAAAGGATTGCGGCCCGCCTGGGGGGAGTAATTTGGGGCCCTGTACCTGTCCCCAGCCTTTGCCCTCTCGACTGTGGGTGGGATCCTGTCCTCCCTCAACTGTCCTTGAGGCCAGTCCCTCATCCCTGATATGACCTGTCCTGGGATCAGGCCCCTCCCCCTCTGACCATGATGTAGGTGTGTCTATCCATATGGGCACCTGCTCATCCCCCTCCCCCTCTTCACTCCTTCCCATCTCCTCCTCCACCTCCTCCAGCAGCTTTATTATCTCCCCCTTTCCATCATTTTCCGGGATCCTGCTTTTCATTGGCTCTGTGGCCTGTGTCTCACTCCATAATATCGAGATTGGATTGTAACTGCAGATTGCATCTATTCCAGCCCACTGTCTTGTGGGAATGGTTTACGGCCTTGCGGCTTCGACCCTTTGGTTGCGGCCTTGTTCGATTTAATCGCTCTGTAACTCCTGAAAATGTCAAGCCCGCAGACATATGGGCTATTCGACAGCCACTGACGGCTTGGAATTTAATAGGGCCCTTAGTGTTAGTAATAAATATATTTCTACATGTAAAACTTTGCTAAATCTCGTAACCCATACTCTGTTATATTGTAAACAAATGCTACATTTCAAGCAATATAGGCTAGTGAGCTTAAGATACAATAACATTAATTATCACCTGACACCAATATGCACAAAAATGTACTCTCCTTGCAAAATGATGCACAACATAATTTTTTAGTGCACACAGACTCCAAAAATTAGAGGGAACATAGCTCCTAGCGTTAGCTTTTGAAGTTTGTTCTCCATCAGGTTCTCTGATCAGGAAATGTTCTGTTCAGCTGGGCTCACCTGGCATCCTCCTGGCACTCTAGACTTTGGACTGTGTGGGTTTGTGTCCGGCAACTCTTCCATAGTTTCTTGGCTTTTTATATTAGATTTGGAGCTATTCCCTTCTCCTCTCTAAGTCATATATGCTGATAAGCTAAGTTAAGATTTTAGTTCCACCAGTTTTTGGCTGTCTAAAATATACTTGTCATATATACACCATCTGAAGAATTGCAGTTTTTACTGTAAATAAAACCATTTTTGATTGTTAGGGTTATTTTGATCTGAGTTTTCTTGCCCCTGTTGCCATTCCCACAGTACAGACCTGGTTTAAAACTAATTACAGTCACACATACACATTATAAAATGGATATATTTATGCGCCTATTATCTAATTTATACCAAAAAGACATGTATTTGTAAGTATTTCTTATAATATCTTGAAACAAACACACCATTATAGTAACCAATTATTAAGTATATGATAAGTTACATTTATAAAATACACTTTTTAAAATCATAATCTTAAAAATTGCAGACAGAACAATAAATGAGAACAGCCCAGAAGGCTTTACTTGAATTCAGAAGTACAATATACACTTCCTCATAAAAAATAATTAGTCTGCTCCTATACTTACATATTCCCATAAATTATATTTTGTCTGATAGTAGAGTCCCCAGATAAATCAAAAATGCCCAACATGTTTTTCCCTAAAAAAACATAATCACTAGTCTTAGCTTAAAGCCAACATTTTTATAAATGTACCAAATATATATAAAAATAAATAAATTTACCAGCAAAAAAGTAAATAAAATCAATGGTAGGTCAATATAAAATAGGAATTATATTTTTATACTCCCTCTCCTTTATACTCTCTTTCTTCCCTACATCTCTTGTTTGTCTGTCTCTATTTTCACAGAAAAACAAATTGCTTGTTAACATCTTTAAGATCATCAGATCATAAGGCCAAATTAACTTAACTACTCAGAATTTTTATAAAATATGTGACTGGTTTTAGAATCTGGTTGTTTGCATCTTTACATATGAGGCCTGCCTTGATAATATTTTTAAAATGAAAAATGGTTACAGCTCCACAAAGGACCTCTTAGATCTTACAAACAATAATTTGATTACACCTCCATAGACCTGGTCACACAGTATAGCTTAAACAGCTTCTAAAACATCTACATTTCCCTTCTATTGTGCCCTCTGGAATGCAAGGTCTGTTTGCAATACACTTACCTTCATTCATGACCTCTTCATTTCCAACTCCCTCAATTTACTGGCTATCACGAAAACCTGGCTGACTCCATCTGACTCTGTCTCCCCTGCTGCACTCTCTTATGGTGGTCTACACTTCAGCTACACTCCTAGACCTGGGAACAAACAAGGTGGAGGTGTGGGCATACAACTATGCTCTCGCTGCACTTTTCATTGCATTCCCCCAGTTCACTCCCTCTAATTTTCATCCTTTGAAGTTCACACTATCTTCATCTTTTCTCCCATCCGTCTGCCAGTAGCTGTGATCTATCGCCTGCCTGGATCACCCTCTCAATTTCTAGACAACTTTGTCACCTGGCTCTCTTACTTTCTCTCCTCCAATATACCTTCACTCATTCTTGGCGATTTCAACATAGCCAATGACACACCCCTCTCCAACAACTGCAAAATTATTTGCACTTACCTCTTCCCTTTGCCTCTCACAATGGACAGATTCCGCAACTCACCATGGTGGACACTCCATTGACCTTATTTTCACCAATCGCTGCACTATCTCCAACCTTGTAATCTCTACACATCCCCTATCTGAACACCAACTGCTAACTTGCAACCTCACCTCATCTTCCACTCACCACCCTTCTTCAATCCCTGCCACCAGAACCAGCATAAACCTACATGCACTTAACCCACAACAATTTTCCAATGTGCTAAAACCCCTTCTCAGCCCCCTCACCACCCTGGCCTGCCCAAACATTGCCACTTCACAGTACAACATTACTCTAACCTCCACCCTTGACACTCTTGGCCCCATAATCACAAGCAAATGCCCCCGCTCTCACCCACAACCATGGCACACTAAACAAACATGCTATCTACAGAGATGCTCACGCACTGCAAAACGAATCAGGAATTCTCACACTTCAGCAGACTTTCTCCACTATAAGTTTACCTTGCGCTCCTACTTCTCTGCCCTCAATCTTGCCAAACAACACTACTTCTCATCACTAATATAAAACCCGTCCTCCAACCCAAAACATTTATTTGCTACATTCAACACCCTCCTTTGCCCACCCCCACCTCCTGCCCCTTCATGTCTCACTGCTGATGACTTTGCCAGCCATTTTCAAAATAAAATTGAAACCATCCAAAATTAGCTCTCCTCCCAGCTTGGTACTAACTCACCATCTTCTCCACAAACTGACAACCCTCAGCCCTTACCCTTCCCCAGTCCCTCCTTCACTATTGACTCCTTTAACCCTGTAACTGAGGATGAAGTATCTACTTTACTATCAACCTCTCACCTTACAACTTGTCCACATGATCCTATTCCATTACAGCTAATTCCTTCCCTATCCACTATACCGCCAAATCAAAGGGTCACTTCTCTATTCTTCTGGATCTCTCTGCTGCCTTTGATACAGTTGACCACCCTCTTCTAATCCAAACTCTCTGCTCTTTTGGCATCCAGGACACAGCTCTTTCATGTTTCACATCCTATCTAGAAGATTGTACATTAAGTGTCTCCTTCTCTGGCACCTCTTCTTCACCTCTCCCTCTGTGTGTTGGCATTCCCGAAGGTTCTGTCCAAGGCGCCCTCCTCTTCCTCTTCTCCATCTGCACATCCTCCCTTGGTACCCTTATAAAATCCTTTGGATTTCAGTATCATCTCTATGCATATGACACTCAAATTTACCTCTCTGCACCAGATCTATCCCCCTAGCTCAAGTTTCCAACTGCCTCTCTAGCATATCCTCTTGGATGTCCGCCCGTCAACTCAAACTCAACATGTCTAAGACTGAACTCCACCCTCTACTATAGCTTCCACTCCTCAAATATCTCTCACTGTTGACAATGCCTTCATCACTCCGACCTCCCAAGCCCGTTGTCTTGGGGTTCTACTGGATCCTGCCCTCTCTTTTATTCCTCACTTTCAATCAATAACAAAATTTTGTCAGGTTCACCTAAAAAACATCTCCAAAATTCATCACTATCTTACCGAAGACACAGCTAAAATTCTAATACACTCTCTCATAATATCTCGACTCAACTACTGCAATTCCCTCTTTCTGGCCTACCCATCTCTCCTCTGCCTCCCCTCCAATCCATAATGAACGCCTCCACTAGACTCATCTTCCATACCAAACATTCAGTGTCTGCAGCTCCTCTCTGTCAATCACTCCACTGGCTTCCCATAGCTTCCAGAATAACATTTAAAATCATGACCTTAACACATAAAGCCCTCAACAACAGTGCCCCCCCCTTTATATCTCTGTTCTTGTTTCAAAATACTCTCCCAACAGCCCCCTTCCTTCTGCTAATGACCTTTTTTCCTCCTCTCTTATCACCTCCTCTCACTCCCATCATCAAGACTTTTCTCATGCTGCCCCTACTATCTGGAACTACTTGCCTCACTCCATTAGACTACTTGCCTCACTCCATCTCCCTGCCTCAAAACTTTAAAAAAATATTTAGGACACACCTGTTTAAAAAATCTTATCACCTTCAGCCTTAACATGTACAACTGCACACTTCACAGCTTAATAACACTTACACACACAATCTACAGTACAACACACAGACACCTCCACTTGACTAAACAAATTATTTTACATTACCATCTTGCATTTGTCACCCTCTTGTATCACACCTAAACCCTTAGGTTGTAAGTATGCGAGTTTTCAATATTGTGTCAGTGCCTTGGAAATGAGCACTATGTACATTTGATTCTAAGCTCAAAAACAGGGCCCTCCAATCTTTATAAGGTGTTCATTTTGTTTTTGCCATGTACTCAACTCCTACAGAATATGTTGGCGCTTTATAAATAAAGATAATAATAATTAATAATAATAATAAAACAATATATAAAAATGGGTTGGATATATTTTTGAATAAAAAGGGCATTCAGGTTTATCTTGGATAATCAGAGAGGGAGTATTGATCCAAGGAGGAGTCTGATTGTCAGTATCTAGGGTCAGGAAGGAATTAAATTTTTTCCCCTTTTGAGACAATTGTTAATGTCTCAATATTTTTTTATGTTTGCCTTTCTCTTAACAACTCATTAATTCTGCACTTATCTGGATCAATTAAAAACTAAAAAGGTTGAACTTGATGGTCTAAAGTACTTTTTGAACCTCAATTACTATGTAACTATATATATATATATATATATATATATATATATATATATATATATATATACTTATATACAGTAGTAGATGGTGGTTCCTCTAGGTGGATCAACTGAAGTACTCTGAGGTGGCTTAAGGTGTATTTTGTCTTTAAGTCCTTTTTGATTAAGGGTTCTTGTTGTCCTTAGGCGGACCCCCTTGAAGTATAATCTTCTTAGAAGCACTTGCCTCTTAAACTCACATCTATCTATCTATATCAGGCATCTTTAATATGATTATAACCACGATAGTAAGCTGTTACACACAAATACAATGCACACAGTACTACAATACAGTAAAATAAGAACCTTTATAGTACAGTGAATATACCTGAGCCTAAACATGATACCACCAGTACAGTGAATCCTCCACTGTCCCTATTAACAAACTCTCTCTCACTCTCTGTCTTTCCCATCTCTCTCTCCCCCTCTCTCTCCCATCTCTTATACTTGTTATCTCTTAAAATTCATGAAATAAAAGAGTAAGATTGTTCTAAAAAAAAAAAGATGTTCAAGATAATAAAAACTGGTGTATTATTTTTACAAGATGCTCATTGAAGGGAAAATATATTTTAAAAAGAGAACTATTAATTTGCATACAGATGTATAGTTATAAGCAGATAACTTCAGAGTCACCTTAAAAATCTCTGTCACAACCTGACAAATCCTGGGTGCCACATCTCCAAAAATGTTACTCCTGAATTATAATTTTTTTTACATTTCACATATATTTCAATTAAACATACTTTTCCTGGGTCATAACAAATGGCCTCACAGATCAGTTTACCTACCCGATCTGGCAGGCTCTACACAATATCACCACTGAATATTTTCTATATGTATTATTATTACTCATCTTTGCTATGATATAGGTGAGGTTTATCCTCTTTAATCTTCTGGTGGATTCTAACATACTGCTCATTTCTCCATTCAAGCTGTAAAACAATTGAAAGTTTGATACTGATGTTGTTGATGTGTCGTTTAGTCAAGTCTGACTCTCCATGATCTCATGGACCATAATACACCAGGCACATCTTTATGTATATGGTCATGCTGATGTACTTGGTTTTAATGGCAGAGATAATGGAGTGGGTTCCTTCTCCAAATACTGATCAAGCCCAACCTCACATGGCTTTAGGGTGGTGTGACCTTTTGGTTCCTTGGAATCAAACCCAGGTCACAGTGTTAAAAGCACCACATTCTAACCACTGGACCACCAAGGAATCCATACTGATGTACCCAATGTAAATATTTATATACTTAAGCTGCTCAAACAAAAATATATTCAACTCACAATGTTTTACAAAATAATATTGTAAGTTTGTAATAGATGGCTGAGATGCTTAAATGAAGCAAGAAAAGTGTTGTCTATAGATGAGATATAAAGCTTAAGACCTCTATTTTTAGTAGGTAACAACTCATTAATTCTGCACTCATTCTGCCATTGATTTTTTCCAAAGTGATAAATATATTGTAATTCTGTAATATTAGTTATTTGTTACCTAGGGACTTGAGAGCCTGGTGACTCTCAATCATCACAACCTCTTTCCAAGGATCTCCCCGCAATATGCGAGAAGGATACAATGATGGCTATTGTCGCTAAATTTGGGAAATCAGATTTATTCATTACATTCACATGTAATCCACAATGGCCAGAGATCAAGGAATATTTGAAAGATGGCAAAAATACTTCTGATCGACCAGATTTAGTGGCTAGAGTATTAAGAATTAAACTAAATACATTAATACATGATATAACTAAAGCATAGTTATTTGGGAAATGTGTGGCTTGTGTTTATACCGTTGAATTTTAAAAAAAGAGGCCTGCCACATGCACATGTACTATTAATCCTACAAGAAAAAAGATAAATTGAATACTGCAGAGAGAGTGGATTCAGTGATTAGTGCTGAACTGCCACATCCAGAATAATATTCAAAATTGTATGACACTGTAACACACCTAATGATTCATGGTCCATGTGGAAATATGAATCCCAATTCACCATGTATGGAAAATAAAAAATGCATAAAAGAGTTCCCAAAACAATTTCAAGTGCAAATCTATGCTAATTGTGATGGATACCATTTATATAAAAGAAGAGAAGGACAAACTGCTATTATTCATGGCCAAAAGGTTGATAATAGATATTTAGTTCCATACAATCCACATTTGCTGATGAAGTACAATGCACACATAAATGTGGAAGCTTGCACCTCTATCAAATCCATAAAATATGTGTAAAAAAGTATATATATAAAGGATATGATGCAGCAACTGTTGTTGTGCAATGTGCGCAAAACAAAAAGGAAAATCCAATTTTACATGACGAACTTTCTAATTATTTAGATGCTCGCTATATCAGTGCTCCAGAAGCAATGCGGGGTCTCCGAAAATTGAGATGCATGATCAGTCACATGCTGTGTATCGATTAACTGTATATTTGCCACAAAGTCAATTTGTTTGCTTTACTGCAAGGAATGAAAGAAATGCCTTAGTCCAAAATGCACATAGAGCAACAACACTTACTGCTTGGTTTCATTTAATTTGCGAGGACACTGAGGCCAGACAATTTTTATACATTGAGATTCCATATGACTATGTATTCGTAAATGGCCAATGGCGACAATGAAAAAAAGATACAAATAAAATTATCCCAAGAATTTATACTGTTAGTCCAAGAGACATTGAACGTTTCAGTTCAAGATTACTGATGCATTAGCTATGTGTGAAACATTTAAATTAAATATGTGTGAAGACTTTTTGAAGACCTTTGCGCAATTCAAAGCATTAATGGAATTTCAAGAACTCTTTCTTTGTCATGGATTAAATTGTGCAAATTTTAATTTGCCTGATTTAGGACTCATAGATGAAATAAACTTTGAAGACTATGACACTGAGCTTGAAAACCAAAAAACCCAAGAAAAATTGCAATTTTAAATACATTACAATTGCAAGCATTTAACGCCATCACAAATGCAATAGATGATGACATGCTCAAAGAGCGTTATTTCTATCTAGTTGGCCTGGTGGATCAGGAACATCTATATAATTTATTGATGAGTTTCATTCAAGCACAGGGTCAAATAGCACTGCCATTTGCAACAACTAGAATTGCCTTACTTTTGTTAGAAGGTGGGATAACTGTGCATAGTGGATTTAAACTGCCAGTTCCCATTCTAGAAACATCAGTGTCAGATATTCAAATTAATTCATTACAAGCCAAAAAATTCAAACAAAGTAAATTAATTATATTAGATGAGGCAACAATGATGTTGTGTCATGCCTTGCAATGTATTGATGGATTATTTAAAGAAGTTATGGATAATGGAGGTGATTTTAGGCAAACATTACCAGTTGTGCCACATGGAAATAGGACTGACATCATCGAAACATGTATAAAGACAAGTTAACTGTGGAAAATATTTACACACCTGAAATTAGAACTAAATATGAGATCTCAAGGCCGAAACAAATTTAATGATTGGCTAATTCAAATTGGAGAAGGAAAACATCCAAAAATATCTAATCTACCTGATGATACCATCAGAAATGATTTGCAAAGAATCACTAATATCGGCAATCTTTCTAAATACTATCAATAACGGCGATTACTCAGACATTGCAAACAAAGTGATATTAACATCAAAAAATATAGATGCCTTGATTCTAAATAACGGCATTTTTAAATTAATCAATGCACCCAAAAAATATTATTACAGTGTAGATTGGTTCTGGCTGATGACAAAGACAGTGAATCTAACTTTTGTATGGAATTTATCAATTCTTTAACTCCCTCTGGAATGCCACCACATATTTTGCAGCTGAAAAAAGGATACATTTTCATGCTACTGTGAAATATGAATCCCAAAAAAGGACTTTGTAATGGGACCAGATTAATTGTGCAGGATTTAAGAGAACATTTCACACATGCAGATATTATGAATGGTACCCATAAAGGTGAACATGTTTTATACCACAAATTGATTTGGCTCCAAGTGAGAGTAGTTTGTCTTTTGTCCTTCAAAGGAGACAATTTCCCATCATCATGCCAATTTCTCATCATCATGCCTATGACCATAAATACATTGTTATATTACTCCTGTATAGCTAACAATTGAAATGGTAATATTGTTCAAAAATAATTGTTTAATAGTAGTTGAACTACAAGTTGCATGTTAAAAAGCATTATTTAATGGTTTACACTACTGATTCATACAAAGTTGATCCATTGTTATATCATTCATGCATAGCTGACAATTCAAAAGGTAAATTTTGTTAAAAAAAATGCTTTACCAGTTCTTGAAATACAAATTGCATGTTGAAAAAATAAACAGATTTACTATAATTGTTGTACTTCTTCGTAGATAACAAAAAAGATTAAGAGTGTCAGAGACTCACAACGTGGGGCAAAAAGCATTCCCAGCCTTACAATTTTCTTGCCGTCATTTTTGACGGGCAAGACGCTAGTATATATTATAATATGCATATTGAATACTCCTACTGTGAAAAGTTGTGTCTCCACATGAACCCCATGATGCAGGGGTCACAATCGGGACACCCACAGGGTCTCCACATTGACCCCATGATGCAGGGTCCCAATCGAGACCCCCGCAGGGTCCCTACATTAACCCCATGATGCAGGGGTCTCCATTGAGCCCCCAGCAAGGTCCCCACATTAACCACTTGCTGCAGCGGTCCATTTAAAAATGTTAATCCCCCGCTGCTGGTTCTTAAAGGAGCCGCGGCACACAAATAGTTAACCCTGGCTGCAGCGGTACTGTAAGAACCCCGACAGCACCTAACATTAACCCCCCTATGCTTTGGGGTCCCCATCGGGACCCCTGAAGGGTCCCTTCATTAAAGCTCCCGCAGCATTTAAAATTACAATTTCCCACCTTGCAGGTCTTTAAAGGACAATTGTAATTAACCCCTGCCTAAAATGAACCCTATCACTCATAGGACTCTATACAGACCCCCATAAGCCTCTATTAACCACCACAATAAACTAATTAATCTAAATTAAACCCCTCTAATTATAATTGTAATTAATTTCCCCTAAATAATTAATTAGGGGTATCAGATATTGAAAGGGATTTGGGAGTACTTGTGGACAACCACCTAGGTAACAGTGCTCAATGCCAAACAGCAGCTGCAAAGGCAAATAAAATATTAGTATGTATTAAGAAGGGTTTAGAAGCAAGGGAAGCAAATATAATTATATACAAATCTCTAGTACGCCCTCATTTGGAATATGGAGTACAATTTTGGGCACTGCTTCATAAAAAGGACATTTTTGCTGGAAAAGGTACAGAGGAGGTCAACAAAACTAATTAGGGGAATGGAGGGGCTAAATTATGAAGAAAGACTAACCAAATTAAGATTATTTTCTCTCTAAAAAAGGCATCTAAGAGGAGATATGATTACCTTATATAAAAACATCCAAGGTCAGTATATAAAGATTTGTCAAGGGAGCTTTTTGTGCCAAGAGGTTTTCAACTGACAAGAGGACATTCCTTGAGGTTAGAAGTAAAGATATCCCACCTTAAAGAAAGAAAAGGGTTCTTCACGGTAAAGGTGGTTAATCTGTGAAATTCTCTACCAGAGGAGGTGGTGACAGTGAATTTGATAGATAACTTTAAAAGGGGACTGGATTTATTTCTACTTAAGAAGGGAATTCAGGGTTATCCTGGATAATTAGAGAGAGTGTATTGATCCAGTGAGAAATCTGATCGCCAGTATCTGGGGTCAGGAAGGAAATTTTTTTTTTTCCTTTGAGACGAAATGGCTTGGTTTCACTTGTTTTTTTTTCTGTTTGCCTTCCTCTGGATTAATTAATAATTAAAAAAATAAAAAAAAATAGTTGATTAATAATTAATTAACAATTAACAACTAATTAATTAATAACTAATCCTTGTATTGCAGATCAGAGGAGATCTTAAAAGGTTGAACTTGATGGACTGAAAGTCTTTTTTCAACCTTAATTACTATGTATATATGTAACTATGTAACCCTATTTAACGCTCACTATACATAATTAACCCTATCACTAACCACTTAACCCTATCTAGACCCAGTTATCCTTATCTGGTCTTATTTAACCCCCTAACTGTACCTAATTACCCCTAACAGTACCTATTTAACCCTAACTGTACCCAATAATTCCTAACTGTACCCAAGTAACCCTAACTGTACCTAGTTAACCCTACCGGTGCCCGAATAACCCCAATCCTATTAACCCCTATCCTATTAAACCTTACCCTACCCTATTAACCCCTACACTACCTACCTAACCCCCTAATAAAATCCTTAACACCCCACTAAATACAAAAAATAAAAACACCCACATTACAGAAAATAACCCCCCGCTCACAAAGTACAAGAAATAAAAACACCCACATTTCAGAAAATAACTAAGTACAAAAAATAACCAACTACTAATTACATGTAATAACAAAAGACTTACACATAAAATAAAAAAGGATTACATAATATAAGAAACACTATTAAATATAAAATACTTAGAACCTATAAAAAAGAAAGGGTTAATAGGTCTAGTGACCTGGCCAAACTGCCCCTCCAGCTGTGATCCCCGATGCCCTGGTCTTCACTCTTCTGTGCAAGGAAAGGCCCATCCATCAAAATGCCAACGTTCTATAGGATAGGGTAGGGGTTAATAGTATAGGGGTTAATAGGATATGGTAGGGGTTAATAGGATAGGATAGGGGTTAATAGGATAATGGTTAATAGAATAGGATATGGGTTAATAGGATAGGATAGGGGTTAATAGGATAGGAGTTAATTGGGTACGTTAGGGTTAAATAGGTACAGTTAGGGATAATTAGGTACAGTTAGGATTTATTGGTATAGTTAGGGCTAATTAGGTACATTTAGGTTTTATTTGGCACAGATAGGGGTAACTGGGTACAGTTAGGGTTAAATAGATACAGTTAGGGGTAATTGGGTACATTTAGGGCTAATTATGCACAGTTAGGGTTAATTGGGTGCAGTTAGGGTTAAATAGGTTCAGTTAGGGTTTATTGAAAACAGTTAGGGTTTATTGGGTACAGTTAGGGTTAAATAGGACTAGATAGGGATAACTGGGTCTAGATAGGGTTTATCCTAGTCCTATAGTTTATTAAGTACTGATACTAAGGCTAGTTTGTGGATATTTTTGCCTGCTATTCTTATTTGTAGCAGCTTAGTTCAATTGGGCAATTAACTTTGCTTTAGATGTGAGCAATCAATTTAATCCTTTACCAAGCCTATGGATTAATCTTTTCAGTTTTGTATAAAAAGTACTAATGTACTAATTTTTTTTACAGATTATTATGGCAGATACTGAAAATAAAGAGGAAAAGAAAAGACGTCATACTAGACAACGTCTTTAAACATGGGCAGATCAACAGACACGGAGCAAAAGGAAATTTGACACACAAAAAAACGAGAGAGACTCGCAAGCAAAAGACTAGCAGCTGATAAACTAACATCCAAGCCCAAGAAGGCAACTAAAAAACAAAAGCATTTAAAAAATGTTGGGGAACAATCTGATAAGAATTCTACTGATGATTTAGAGAGTCATATTGATATATGTTCTTAGAATTGTCCTTTACTTAAATCTTTAACAGTAGAGGTTCACAATTGTGGTATTGTGAATATTGTCTGTCAGTTTAGTGGGGCTTATCATTTTCAAAAGGAAAGACCAGAGATGGCCAGTTTGTTAGTTGCTGTCAAAAAGGCAAGGTAAGACTTCCACAAAGACAACACTTCCCAACATATTTAAAAGGCATTATGACTGAGCCTACTTTCGCATATTACCAAAATTTTAAAACAAACATAAGATTATATAATAGTGCCATATCCTTTGCATCTATGGGTGCAGCATTAGCTGCTAATGTGCCAGGACTTGGCCCTTACTGCTTCAAAGTACAAGGACAAATTTACCATCATTCTTCGCATTTACATCCAGAAGAAGGCGAGCAAAGAAAATTTGCTCAACTATATGTCCTAGATACAATGGAAGCTGTTGAACAACGTATGCAGCTTCCCAAAAAAAAAAAATGCTTACCCATAGTTTTTATAGAGATTGATAAAATTATGGTTCAAAACCCATACACTCAAGCTTATAAAATATTGTCAGAAATAGAACAAGAAAAAATAATTCATGCAGAACTACATCAATTACCAATCCCAAAAGTCAATATGAATCTTAAAAGAGATCGCCATACTGATAAACGCTGTTACAACTTACCAAAATCAAATGAAGTTGCAATGGTCTTTCAGAATGATGAGGGAGAACCACTATTTCAAAGGGATATTAGAATACATCCCAGAAATGAGGAGCAACCTTACATCAAGATAAGTATCTTAAGTACTAATGTATATCCAATTACATATTCCATTTTTCCCCAATGGGGAAGACAGATGGCAACCCAAATTAACACTTGTCAGTTACCCAAATTCTAAAGTACTTGTCAGAAATAATATTTCCATGCTTGAATTTAAAGTGGCTCAAACTGTCATTCGAGATGGATTTAATCCCATTTTATGTGGTGGAAAACTGACACAACAATAGATCATTGATTCATATTTGCAAGTTGAGGCAAATAATTAAAATTTCATAAAATATCAACAAGATAAACTACGTGAAGAACAGTATTGTGGACTGATGAATTATGTCGCTGATGTAGATACAAACAGAGAGCTTGCAGCTGGCAAAGCCTTTATTTTACCTTCTTCTTTACAAGGATCTCCTCGCAATACGCGAGAAAGATACAATGAGGTTATGGCTATTGTAACTAAATTTGGAAAACCAGATTTATTTATTACATTTACATGTAATCCACAATGGCCAGAGATTGTACAGAATCTGCTAATTGGACAGACTGCTTCCAATAGACCAGATTTAGTGGCAAGAGTCTTCAATATCAAATTAACTGAATTAATACGTAACATAACCATAACTCCGTTTTTGGCAAATGTCTGGCTTATGTTTATACCACAGAATAAAAAAAAAGCGTCTTCCACATGCACATATGTTTATAAATGATAAATGGAATAATGTTGATAAAGTGGATTCAGTGATTATTGCTAAAATACCAGATCCAAAAATACATGGTGGACTATATGAGATTGTAACTCATTGCATGATTCATGGACCATGTGGAGATATTAATCCACAATCACCATGTATTGAAAATAAAAAATGCACTAAAGAATTTCCAAAAGATTATAGAGACAAAATGTATGCTAATTGTGATGGCTATCCATTATATAGAAAAAGAGAAGGCCAAAATGCCATTATTTGTGGAAAAAAAGTTGATAACAGATATGTGGTTCCATACAATCCACATTTGCTAATGAAGTATAATGCACATATTAATGTAGAAGTTTGCACTTCTATAAAATCCATTAAATATGTCTACAAATATATTTACAAAGGCTATGATGCAGCTACTGTAGTGGTCAAAAGTGCAGAAAATCCAGAACAAACTGAGTTATTACATGATGAACTTGCATCTCATGTAGATGCTCGCTAAATAAGTGCGTTAGAAGCAATGTTGCGTCTTCTCAAATTTGAAATGCATGATTGATCACATGCAGTATAAAAATTAGCTATACCTTTGCCCCAAAGACACTTAGTTTATTTCAATGTTGGAAATGAAAGAAATGCTTTGGCACAAAGTTAGCATTGATAAACTACACTAACTGTGTGGTTTTAATTAAATTGTAATGATTTTGAGGCAAGGGAATTGTTATACATTGACATTCCATATCATTATGTTTTTGTTAATGGAATATGGCGGAAAAGAAAAACCTGTTGAAATAAAATTATAACTAGAATTTACACTGTAAGTCCAAGAGACCTTGAACGTTTCTGATTAAGTTTACTCCTTTTAAATGTTCCTGGTGCACAAAGTTTTGAACAGTTGAGAACTGCTAATGACACAGTTTATGACACATTTCATTTAGCTGAGGACACAGAAACTTCCTGGCTGATGATACAGAATGAGAAAGATGTTTAGAAGAAGCAGCACTGTGTCAAATGCCATGGCAGGTGAGAGAACAATTTGCATTCATTTGCACCTTCTCAAATGCTCCAAATGCATTAGCTTTGTGGGACAAATTTAAAAAAAATAATTCTGAAGACTTTTGGCAACTACACAATAAACCTATTGCAGAATTAAAAGCATTAATTGAAATTCAAGACGTCTTTATCTCTCTTGGATTAAATTGTGCAAATTTTAATCTGCCAGATCCAGGATTTATAGATGAAATAAACTTTGAAGACTATGACACTCAACTTCAAAACCAAATACCACAAGAAAAACTTGCAACTTTAAATACATTACAATTGCAAGCATTTAACGCCATAAAAAGTGCACTAGAGGATGACTTGCTCAAAGAGCATTATTTCTATCTAGATGGACCTAGTGGATCAGGAAAAACGTATCCATATAATTTATTGATGAGTTTTGTTCGCAGACAAGGTCAATTAGTACTGCCATTTGCAACAACTGGATTTGTTAGAAGGTGGAAGAACTGTGCATAGTGGATTTAAACTGCCAGTTCCCATTCTGGAAACATCAGTGTCGGATATTCGAAAGACATCTTTAGAAGCAGAAAAAATTAAGAAAAGTAAATAAATTATAATCGATGAAGCTACAATGATGTCCTCCCTTGTGCTACAATGTTTTTACCGTTTGTTGCGTGAAGTCATGGATAATGATTTGCCTTTTGGTGGAAAGGTAATGTTGTTAGATGGAGATTTTAGGCAAACATTACCTGTTGCAGAAACATGTATAAAGTCAAGTACACTATGGAAACTCTTTACTCACCGCAAATTATAGCAAAATATAAGATCAGAAGGACAACATTAATTCAATGAGTGGCTCATCAAAATTGGAGAAGGAAAAACAGAACAAATTAATAATTTACCTGATGATACTGTGGGAATTCCATTGCAAATGGTTTGCGAACAGGACATTATATCGGCTATATTCCAAAATACAATAACGAACGATGATTATGCAGAGCTTGCAACCAAAGTAATATTAACATCCAAAAATAAAGATGCATTGCTTCTGAATAATAAAATATTAAAATTAATAGATGCACCACAAAAAAATATTACAGTGCTGATTGTGTACCTGGTGATGACAAAGAAACTCAGACAAACTTTTCAACTGAATTTATTAATTCATTAACTCCATCTGGAATGCCACCACATATTTTGCAGCTAAAAAAAGATGCAATTGTCATGTTACTGCAAAATATGTACCCAAAACAGGACTATGTAATGAGACCAGATTAATTATAGAAGAATTAAAAGTCCATTTCATAAATGCAGAAATTCTCAATGGTACCCATAAATGTGAAAGAGTTTTCGTACCAAGAATAGATTTGGCACCAAGTGAAAGTAGCTTGCCTTTTGTACTTCAGAGAAGACAATTTCCCATCATCATGGCATTTGCCATGACCATTAATAAACCACAAGGACAAACTTTTAAATCCGTGGAATCTTTTTAGAAGAACCAGTATTTGCCCATGGCCAACTGTATATTGCATTTTTTCAAGATGCACAAATCCAGAGCCAAATTTTTATAAAAAAAACATTGTTTACTATGAAGTACTATAAATTAAATTACACAAAATAATAACAATACAACTAATCTACAAATAACCCATTTAAAAAAACAACAGTGCTCTTATATCTACGACAAATTTGCAAAAAATATAACAACAAATATAGAGAACAGTGGTTTTATTTGAAGGACGCAATTTTATGTCACTCAGGCTCCTTTTAGAGGACCACTATTTTGCTAAGGAAACTCTATAAAATGGCAAAAAAACATAGAGAACAGTGGTTATACCTCGCGGACGAACTTTGATGTCTGGCGTCGGCGGTCTCTATGTAGAGGTCCACTATTTCACATAGGAAACTCTATGTGCCATTTTCAATAACTACAAGAATGCAATAAAAAAGTGAAAAAAACAAACAAACAAAAAACACAATAAACAGTGGTTATATCCCATAGACAAAATTAGAAGTCTGCTGGGCTCTTTTTAAGGGAATCACTTCAACATACAAAACAAACAAAAAAATTGAATGTCTTGGAAGTGTCCTTTGATAGGATTGGCCCCACAAAACAGTTACCTTGCATTTTCTTAAATTGACTGTTTCAATTTTAATACATTAAGTTCATGTTTTTAATGTTAAAATTGTGTTTTCCAACGACTAAAAAGTTGTTTTACTGTATGTAATTAAGGGTTCATGTTAGTAGGAGGATGATTATTTGTTTTAAAATGTAAATGTTTAATTACATAGAGAGTATTGATCCAAGGAGTAATTCGATCGCCAGTTAATGGAGTCAGGAAGGAATATATTGTTTTGCCCCTGTGATACAATTGACTAATTTTCCATGGGGGGGGGGGGGGGGGGAGTTACTGTTTGTCTTCCTCTGGATTCAATACCCATGTGCTTTACCAGTAGTTCAACTACAAGTTGCATGTAAGAAGCCATCTGTTATGGTTTAAAATACTCATTCATACAAAGTTGATCTATTGTTATTTTACTCATGCATATCTCAGAATAATTTTTTTTAGTATTATTAAAAATAATTGGTTGACCACTGTTTCCAATATAAGTTGCATGTTACAAAGCTTTATGTAATGGTTCACAATACGAATTCATTCAAATTTCATCAATTGTTATATTATTACTGAGTACATGCAAATTAAAAAGGTTAATATGGTTTAACAGTTGTTGAAATACCAGTTGAATGTTAAAACAAAATAAAAAATGATTATAATTGTTGTACTCCTTTGTAGATAACTAAAAGGTTAACAGTGTCAGAGACTCACATTGTATGGCAAACAGCATTCACAGCCTTACAATTTTATTGACCGTCATTTTTTGACAGGCAAGTCGCTCGTTTATCATTTAACAAGAGTAATGTAAAACAGGACCCTGAGTAGTTTCTTGCTCCCCCTAGAGTTGTAAAGGCTAAATGATGAACAGACAATGAGGAACAATTAGGGAATATGTGCAAAAGGGGAGCTTCACAGACAGACAGAAAACACCCAGCACGCCAAGTACCCAGGAACAAAGCCTGCATCCCGAGTCCTGCAAAGCCAGAAGAGGAAAAAAATTGAATATCTTAAAACAGGCCATCTTAACTGATCTGGGAAAATATTTATAATTGCGTATAATCCTCACAAAGCCTTAGAACTGACTATCTTCCCTAGAATCACCCTATGGTCCTAATGACTAGTATGTGCCCTTATTAGCTAAATACCTAAACGTGTACAAATTTAATCTTTGCCAGGTGCCCTGGTATACCAGCTATATGTATAAAACAATAATGCACCGGCAAGTCTGGCTGCCTAAATGGTTTAACTGCCCATGTTGTGCAGCTCACCTCTGATAGGCTGATAATGCTAACCACTCAGCCCATAAAAACCTTGCCAACATAGGCCACCTCTCCATAGGTCCGCCTTCTAGGATGAGCAATTCAAACCCACCTCAGCCCATTTACTATGATCAACTGCCCATGGACTAATCAGAAAGGCAACTACATAGGCCCTATTTGTAAAATGCTTGCCATTAATGCCTTTTAGAACCTAAGAGCTCAATGGGTTTTTTTTTCGTTAAAAGATCCATATGCTCAGTGCCATGGAGGATGCAACTAAACTAACATAGAAGATAAGAAAATTAATGAAAAGGGGTATTAAAGTTGAAAAAAATAAAAATAAAAATATAAAAATAAATTAACACCTATATAAAACTAGTTTACAGCTTTAGAGTTTGATTAGAAGTGCTCAGCATTGTGTAGAGCAAAATCCACAAGCTCAGGTTCCCTTATATCAAAAGAACATTTAGAACACACAAATTCTCCAGTTTAAGTTTTTTATTATATATATATATATATATATATATATATATATATATATATATATATATATATATATATATATATATGCCAATGTTGGCTACTTGGGATTGTGGGAGGGTCGCTCTTTCTCCACCCATTTATAAACCCAGCTCCCACATCACCTGTGCACACGTTCAGTGTAACCCACCCTCCCCTATTGTACTATCTACCAGCCCTAGGCCCTCTCAGCAACTGGCCACACATTCAGCTACTCAAGGAGAGGGAACCAACCACATATTTTATGTATATATATTTTATGTGTATATATATATATATATATATATATATATATATATATATATACACAAATCTATGTATAATAGAAATATAAATGAGATAAAATGTGAAAAAGACACTCTTTGCCGCTACTCCTGAGGTTTCCACAGATAGAATACCCCGAGATTTCTCACAAAGTAGCACAATGTCTCATGTGATAGAGCTGTTTGGGCTGTACTTGCACTCATTATTGATGGTTTGCAATAAGATTTAAACACATCACATTTGCAATACTATAATTAGGCAATAGTGAGTACATAAATCTATATTTGTGCTGGTATTGATATAATAATTGATTTTGCTTTGCAAAAACAAGACCATTAAAGCATTTTAAAGAAAGTGTTATTACGGGGTCAAGTCAAATTTTTATGACCACCGCCTACTTTTGTCTCTGAAGCAAATGGCTGGTCACTGCACCGGTGCTTCAATTTGCACAACAATACCGAAATTGCACCTCTTCTTATTGGCAAAGGATTGCCTTCTCGGATGAGTCACGGTTGAAAGTTACACATTAACATGAAAGAAAAAGTTTTAAGAGGAGTGAGAAGCTAGACCAGTTAAAGGGATAAGAACGTTTCCTGGAATTCTGAATGCATCTAATAAAGGAGACTTAATAGCATATGAAAAAAAAATGTTTGCATGAAAAAATACTAAAATAAACATGTAATCACTTACCTTTAGGTTGGCAAAATCTATTGGAATTTCGGACAGTTTAAAATTATGGTTAACACTCCCTCCATAATTTGTTTTGGTCAATCCGGTTAGATAAAAGATTTGAGACATTGCACTATGTTAGTTGCTATGGCAACAACATAGAGCATAGACAGGAAGCAGGGATGAGTCATATCCCAGAAGTGACTGGGAGGCTGACAACACCGCTCTACTATTGGCTGAGCAAGGAAGAGCAGGTAAAATGTGGGTTAATATTGCTCCCCGGATGCTGCCAGCTGATTGGATGGGGACCAGGAACTTGTGGGGGGGCCTGGGGGTGTCAACACAATCATTAGAGGGATTTTAGATATTAATAAAAATAAAATGTTTTATGAGCTGTGCTGTATACATATAGGCTGCTGTTTGCCTATTGAGCTCAGAAATGTATTAATCCAGCTCACTTGGATATACCTTTAAGACCTTTCCTCTGCGGATTTCTATGATTGTGGTGCTAGGGATTTCCCAGAAGAAAGCCTGCTTCAGGACTTTAAATGAGAAACAACTGTGCAGCTCTGCAACTACTCAACTCCTGTTCTCTGGTGGTCTAACACTGTCCATTCATTAAGATTTTCTGGTCTGGTGCTTGTGGAGGTGATGTCCCTCTCAGCTCTGCAGCACTCAAAAGCACTGACAAGTACCACACGAGGATGTTTATACCTTTCTCCTCAGGTACTCTCTCCCTGTCAGCGACCTAGCCCTAACCCCCTATGGGTCCTGTTTTACTTTACACTTAATTTCAGTGCCTCCCTGATGATGGACCATTTGACTTGGCTTTGGGTTACTATTGCCACATATGTGAAGAGGTTTGGAAACATGGGAGACAGGAGGTGCCGTGATCATCAATCAACACATTTAAATACTTACCTTTAGTGATGTCGCGAACCTAAAATTTTCGGTTCGCGAACCGCGAACGCGAACCTCCACAAATGTTCGCGAACCGGCGAACATCGGCGAACCGCCATAGACTTCAATGGGCAGGCGAATTTTAAAACCCACAGGGACTCTTTCTGGCCACAATAGTGATGGGAAAGTTGTTTCAAGGGGTCTAACAACTGGACTGTGGCATGCCGGAGGGGGATCCATGGCAAAACTCCCACGGAAAATTACATAGTTGATACAGAGTCTGGTTTTAAGCCATAAAGGGCATAAATTACCTAACATTGCTAAATTGTTTGGAATAACGTGCTTTAAAACATCAGGTATGATGTTGTATCGATCAGGTAGTGTAAGGGTTACACCTTACATGACTGGGGGTCTATAGGTGACATTAGTACTGACCTTTATCTGACTGGGTGTCTATAGAGTGACATTAGTACTGACCTTTATATGACTGGGGGTCTATAGGTGACATTAGTACTGACCTTTATCTGACTGGGTGTCTATAGAGGGACATTAGTAATGACCTTTATCTGACTGGGTGTCTATAGAGGGACATTAGTAATGACCTTTATATGACTGGGGGTCTATAGAGGGACATTAGTACTGACCTTTATCTGACTGGGTGTCTATAGAGTGACATTAAAACTGACCTTTATATGACTGGGGGTCTATAGGTGACATTAGTACTGACCTTTATCTGACTGGGTGTCTATAGAGGGACATTAGTAATGACCTTTATCTGACTAGGGGTCTATAGAGGGACATTAGTACTGACCTTTATCTGACTGGGTGTCTATAGAGGGACATTAGTAATGACCTTTATCTGACTGGGTGTCTATAGAGGGACATTAGTAATGACCTTTATCTGACTGGGTGTCTATAGAGGGACATTAGTACTGACCTTTATCTGACTGGGTGTCTATAGAGTGACATTAGTATTGACCTTTATATGACCGGGGGTCTATAGGTGACATTAGTACTGACCTTTATCTGACTGGGTGTCTATAGAGGGACATTAGTAATGACCTTTATATGACTGGGGGTCTATAGGTGACATTAGTACTGACCTTTATCTGACTGGGGGTCTATAGAGGGACATTAGTACTGACCTTTATCTGTCTGGGGGTCTATAGGTGACATTAGTCCTGACCTCCTGCTGCAGTATTATTACTCCCAGTACTCCCAGGCTTGCTACTATTAGATATAATAACCTCAGTTTCGTTTCCTTATCTGTTGGTAACATCAAAATATGATTATTAAATATTTAATATTTGTTTGTTTTTTTCTCCCAAAGTGAACCCCTTTGTGTGTGTCCCACAGATGTGGCGTTTCCGCTCTGCGTATGTTGGATTTGCACCGCTCAAAAAGTATGAAAAGAGATCCCCCCCCTTGAAGCCCATTAATGACATCATCAGTAAATTGTATGTAACAGATTCCAGTGTTTAGGGTTTATGACCCAATACTGCGATCATATCACATATGACAAAAATCCGTATTTGTCGTATTATTCAGACGCGCGTGCATCTTTGTGTTACATTTCCTGATACTTTTATTATCTTGATCTTTATACATTTACTAGCGACTTGCCCATCAAAAAATGGCGGCAATAAGATTGTAAGGCAGGTAATGGTTTGGACGAGACATTCATTTTGTTGGCGGTCAGAGATCCTTCGGCGCTCATTGCGAGGCTGTTGGTTGTATTTTTTTTCTGATAGGCGCTTTTGCTGTTATTCTTTGGTCGGCGGTGATGTGTTTTTTGCGCTTATTGCAAGGCTTTGTATGCTATGAGCAGCATTGGCGCTCGTTGTGAGGCGCGCAGTGAATGGCTTTTATGTTTAATGTGATAATGTTTTTTTTGTGTATATGTATTTTTGTATGCTAATGAAATAATTACTAAATGAATATACTTTACCTATTTGTAAGTAATATATGCAGGAAGCATTGTGCTGAAGAGCTGACAATCTGTTTTCATGTTCCTGCAGCATACAATGTAGGTTTTCAGTGCTGTGGAGCTGCTGTGTAAGTGTCAGCAATGTGTGCAGTGTGTAGTGTAAATAGGCTGCGTGCGCGAGGGGAAGCCGTTAGGGTAGCTGGGTACTTCCGCATTGTGTAAGTTAGTGTTGTAAAATGGCGGGGAATGTGTATGTGGTACGCGGGTGTGGATGATTTAGCGTCCTTGTTAATAGTGTATCTTTACCTCGCTTTTTAGGAAAATCCGTATGTGTTTTGCGTGTTTAGGGTCCTGTAGCCTCGTTTTCTTTTTTTCAAGGGCCATTTTTTCTCTCACTTAGGTGATTTTCCCGTGTCTAAACTCATGAATTTGGACTTAAATGGAGGTGTAACTTTACTTGCAGAGGTCCTCGGTGCCTGCCTTGCTGTGGGTAAGCTTTTTATGTGTTTGTTGTGTGTATATATTGTGTTTTTAATGTTTTTAAGTGCGTGCGGTTCGGGCGTTAAGGTCGTATTTTTGTGAGCTCGTAATGTTTTTTTTTCTAAGTCCCGTATTTTTGGATGGTAAGTCCGTAAATTTGATGGTGTAAGTCCCGCCTGCGGCTCATTGCAGCCGACGTGGGAGCCTTCGGCGCTCCTTGCCAGCAACTCTGGCCCTCGCTTCGCAAGCCCGCAGCGTTAGCAACAACCCGCCTGCTCACAACTATATATGTGATATCTGTAACGTCTTCCCCAGTTGGCACGTGTAAATCGGCTAAGCGACAAAAAAAATGGCGTCCGGAAAAAATGAAAACGAGGCTACACGACCCCAAACCGCGCAAAACATCGCCAGCCATGTACGACTTTTACCTAGGAACAGACGAGGTACAAAATACACTATTATAAATAATGGAAACTGCTGGCGAGCCGCGTAACACATACACAATCGCCGCCATTTTACAACACTAACTTGCAACTAATAACATTACAAATCTAAAATGGCGCGTTACACGACTATACAAGCGGTTTCCCCTCGTGCACTGCGCACATTGCTGACACTTACACCTCGGGTCACCAACAGTCCAAATGTACACTGTAAGCTGCAGGAAAATCAAAACTGATTGTTAGCTCTTCAGGTTATTGATCACTGGATATATTAATTACAAATAGGTAAAGTATTTTAGTAATTAATTAATTCATTATTATAAAAAAAAAATATATATAAAAAAAATACGCTTAATAGCATATTTTACACTGCGGTTACTTTACATACATTAACGCTTCGCACTTCCTAATACATTTGTTCATTCACAATAGTTATTATCGTGCATTCATTTAATAAGTATTAATTAGTAATGGAAAATAAAAATGTAGACTTTACACTACACTAAAATGTTTTACTTTTTACTCTGCAGTTATATATCTGGATTACTGCTCATTGGCTGCCAGCGATAGCACTCTCAAAGCAGTTACAAATCTAAATCACTTTATTATGCTCTGAGACCTGAATACATTTTTTAATTTACACTGCACAAAAAAAAATATATATTTAACACTGTACTTATATATCTGTCTTTGCGATGAGCGCCGAAGATTGATCGTTGCAAAGCACGAAACATGAAGGACACGAGGGAAGAGACTCACAATGAGCGCCGAAGGTCCTCAGAGTTCAAAAAGCATCACATTGTGTGGCAAACAGCATTGCCATGGCTTCAAACTTTATTGCCCCATCATTTGTGCCACTCGGGGGGGGGGGGAAGGGGTAACCCCCCCCTCAGATTTCTTATCGTATGTATGTATGCGTATAGAAGCTAACAGGGGAGGAGAGAGGGGGAGGAAACACAGGGGAGAGGGAGAGGAAGACATAGGAGAGGGGAGAGGGGGAGGAAGACACAGTGGAGAGGGGGAGAAGACACAGGGCAGAGGGGGGAAGAGAAACAGGGTAAGGGAGAGGTGAGGGGAAGAGACACATGGGAGGGGGGAGAGACACAGGAGAGAGTGGGGGGTAGAGACACAGGGGAGAGGGGGGAAGAGACTAATGGGAGGGAGTGGTGAGGAGACACCGGGAAGAGAAAAGGGGGTAAAGACACAGAGGAGGGGGGAAGAAACACAGGGGAAGGGAGAGGGGGTAGAGACACAGGGGAGAGGGGGTAGAGACACAGGGAAGAAGGGGGAAGAGACACAGATGAGGGGGGAGAGACACAGGGGAGAGGGAAGGGGAGAAAGACACAGTGGAGGGGGGAAAGAAACACGGGAAGGGAGAGGGGGGTAGAGACACAGGGGAAGGGGGAGTGACACCGGGAAGAGGGAAGGGGGAAAAGACACAGGAGAGGGAGCAAAGAAACACTGGGGAAGGGAGAGGGGGTAGTGACACAGGCAAGGGTGGGAGAGACCCAGGGGAGAGGGGGGGGAGAGAGAGACATGGGAGGGAGTGGGGGGGAGACACAGGGTAGAGGGGGGGAGAGAGACACATGGGAGGGAGTGGGGGGGAGACACAGGGGAGGTCTTCTGCTTTATTATTATTCTTATTATTATTACTATATAATGTGTAATACGGACCACTTTTTGGCAATGAGCGCCGCAGGCGCTCATTGCAGGCGAGCCTCGCGTAGCGAGGCGAGCCGTTAATACGGACCACTTTGGCAATGAGCGCCGTAGGCCTCTATATATCATTCCTGGCTTATTCAGATATATGGAGGATGAATCCGTGGACGTACCTGAATCCCACAAGAGAGTGGTCGCCATGTTCATGTGGTGTTTATTATGACACTATCGACTTGCCCGTCAAAAAATTACGGCAATGTTATTGTAACTGAGCTAATGTTGTTTTGTGTGTAATAGTAAACATGTAATACATTAATAAATGAATAGACTTTACCTATTTGGAAGCATTGTGTTGAAGAGCTGTGAACCTTGTTTGCACACAGACCTACAGCACCAAGCACACTGACAGTACACACAGACCTACAGCACCAAGCACACTGACAGTACACAGACCTACAGCACCAAGTACACTGACAGTACACACAGACCTAAAGCACCAAGTACACTGACAGTACACATTGACCCACAGCACCAAGTACAATGATAGTACACACATATATACAGCACCAAGTACACTGACAGTACACACAGACCTACAGCACCAAGTACGCTGCCAAGTACACACAGACCCATAGCACCAAGTACACTGGCAGTGCACACAGAACTACAGCACCAAGAACACTGACAGTGCACACAGACCTACAGCACCAAGCACACTGACAGTACACACAGACCCATAGCACCAAGTACACTGGCAGTGCAAACAGACCTACAGCACCAAGTACACTGACAGTACACATTGACCCACAGCACCAAGTACACTGATAGTACACACATATATAAAGCACCAAGTACACTGACAGTACACACAGACCTACAGCACCAAGTACACTGCCAAGTACACACAGACCCATAGCACCAAGTACACTGGCAGTGCACACAGAACTACAGCACCAAGAACACTGACAGTGCACACAGACCTAAAGCACTAAGCACACTGACAATACACACAGACCCATAGCACCAAGTACACTGGCAGTGCAAACAGACCTACAGCACCAAGTACACTGACAGTACACATTGACCCACAGCACCAAGTACACTGATAGTACACACATATATACAGCACCAAGTACACTGACAGTACACACAGACCTACAGCACCAAGTACACTGACAGTACACACAGACTCACAGCACCAAGCACACTGACAGTACACACAAACCTACAGCACCAAGCACACTGACAGTACACACAGACCTACAGCACCAAGCACACTGACAGTACACACAAACCTACTGGACCAAGCACACTGACAGTACACACAGACCTACAGCACCAAGTACACTGACAGTACACACAGACCTAAAGCACCAAGTACACTGACAGTACACATTGACCCACAGCACCAAGTACACTGATAGTACACACATATATACAGCACCAAGTACACTGACAGTACACACAGACCTACAGCACCAAGTACGCTGCCAAGTACACACAGACCCATAGCACCAAGTACACTGGCAGTGCACACAGAACTACAGCACCAAGAACACTGACAGTGCACACAGACCTACAGCACCAAGCACACTGACAGTACACACAGACCTATAGCACCAAGTACACTGGCAGTGCAAACAGACCTACAGCACCAAGTACACTGACAGTACACATTGACCCACAGCACCAAGTACACTGATAGTACACACATATATAAAGCACCAAGTACACTGACAGTACACACAGACCTACAGCACCAAGTACACTGCCAAGTACACACAGACCCATAGCACCAAGTACACTGGCAGTGCACACAGAACTACAGCACCAAGAACACTGACAGTGCACACAGACCTAAAGCACTAAGCACACTGACAATACACACAGACCCATAGCACCAAGTACACTGGCAGTGCAAACAGACCTACAGCACCAAGTACACTGACAGTACACATTGACCCACAGCACCAAGTACACTGATAGTACACACATATATACAGCACCAAGTACACTGACAGTACACACAGACCTACAGCACCAAGTACACTGACAGTACACACAGACTCACAGCACCAAGCACACTGACAGTACACACAAACCTACAGCACCAAGCACACTGACAGTACACACAGACCTACAGCACCAAGCACACTGACAGTACACACAAACCTACTGGACCAAGCACACTGACAGTACACACAGACCTACAGCACCAAGCACACTGACAGTACACACAGACCTACAGCACCAAGTACACTGACAGTACACACAGACCTAAAGCACCAAGCACACTGACAGTACACACAGACATACAGCACCAAGTACACTGACAGTACACACAGACCTAAAGCACCAAGTACACTGACAGTACACACAGACCTACAGCACCAAGTACACTAACAGTACACACAGACCTAAAGCACCAAGCACACTGACAGTACACACAGACCTACAGCACCAAGTACACTGACAGTACACACAGACTCACAGCACTAAGCACACTGACAGTACACACAAACCTACAGCACCAAGCACACTGACAGTACACACAAACCTACGGCACCAAGCACACTGACAGTGCACACAGACCTACAGCACCAAGCACACTGACAGTACACACAGACCTACAGCACCAAGTACACTGACAGTACACACAGACCTAAAGCACCAAGTACACTGACAGTACACATTGACCCACAGCACCAAGTACACTGATAGTACACACAGACCTACAGCACCAAGTACACTGACAGTACACACAGACCTACAGCACCAAGTACACTGACAGTACACACAGACCTAAAGCACCAAGTACACTGACAGTACACATTGACCCACAGCACCAAGTACACTGATAGTACACACATATATACAGCACCAAGTACACTGACAGTACACACAGACCTACAGCACCAAGTACACTGACAGTACACACAGACTCACAGCACCAAGCACACTGACAGTACACACAAACCTACAGCACCAAGCACACTGACAGTACACACAGACCTACAGCACCAAGCACACTGACAGTACACACAGACCTACAGCACCAAGTACACTGACAGTACACACAGACCTAAAGCACCAAGCACACTGGCAGTGCACACAGACCCATAGCACCAAGTACACTGGCAGTGCACACAGAACTACAGCACCAAGTACACTGACAGTACACACAGACCCATAGCACCAAGTACACTGACAGTGCACACAGACCTACAGCACCAAGCACACTGACAGTACACACAGACCCATAGCACCAAGTACACTGGCAGTGCACACAGACCTAAAGCACTAAGCACACTGACAGTACACACAGATTAACAGCACCAAGTACACTGACAGTACACACAGACCTACAGCACCAAGCACACTGACAGTACACATAGACCTATAGCACCAAGCACACTGACAGTACACACAGACTCACAGCACCAAGCACACTGACAGTACACACAAACCTACAGCACCAAGCACACTGACAGTACACACAGACCTACAGCACCAAGCACACTGACAGTACACACAGACCTACAGCACCAAGTACACTGCCAAGTACACACAGACCCATAGCACCAAGTACACTGGCAGTGCACACAGAACTACAGCACCAAGAACACTGACAGTGCCCAAAGACCTACAGCACCAAGCACACTGACAGTACACACAGACCCATAGCACCAAGTACACTGGCAGTGCAAACAGACCTCCAGCACCAAGTACACTGACAGTACACATTGACCCACAGCACCAAGTACACTGATAGTACACACATATATACAGCACCAAGTACACTGACAGTACACACAGACTCACAGCACCAAGCACACTGACAGTACACACAAACCTACAGCACCAAGCACACTGACAGTACACAAAGACCTACAACACCAAGCACACTGACAGTACACACAGACCTACAGCACCAAGTACACTGACAGTACACACAGACCTAAAGCACCGAGTACACTGACAGTACACATTGACCCACAGCACCAAGTACACTGATAGTGCACACATATATACAGCACCAAGTACACTGACAGTACACACAGACCTACAGCACCAAGTACACTGACAGTACACACAGACTCACAGCACCAAGCACACTGACAGTACACACAAACCTACAGCACCAAGCACACTGACAGTACACACAGACCTACAGCACCAAGCACACTGACAGTACACACAGACCTACAGCACCAAGTACACACAGACCTAAAGCACCAAGCACACTGGCAGTGCACACAGACCCATAGCACCAAGTACACTGGCAGTGCACACAGAACTACAGCACCAAGTACACTGACAGTACACACAGACCCATAGCACCAAGTACACTGACAGTGCACACAGACCTACAGCACCAAGCACACTGACAGTACACACAGACCCATAGCACCAAGTACACTGGCAGTGCACACAGACCTAAAGCACCAAGCACACTGACAGTACACACAGATTAACAGCACCAAGTACACTGACAGTACACACAGACCTACAGCACCAAGCACACTGACAGTACACATAGACCTATAGCACCAAGCACACTGACAGTACACACAGACTCACAGCACCAAGCACACTGACAGTACACACAAACCTACAGCACCAAGCACACTGACAGTACACACAGACCTACAGCACCAAGCACACTGACAGTACACACAGACCTACAGCACCAAGTACACTGACAGTACATACAGACCTAAAGCACCAAGCACACTGGCAGTGTACACAGACCCATAGCACCAAGTACACTGGCAGTGCACACAGAACTACAGCACCAAGTACACTGATAGTACACACAGACTCACAGCACCAAGCACACTGACAGTACACACAGGCGCTCATTGCAGGCGAGCCTCGCATAGCGAGGTGAGCCGTTAATACGGACCACTTTTTTATGAAGCATACTGCTCCATATGTATATTAATAACTATACAACTTTCCAAACATACACATTTTATTGCAATACGCTAGTAATAATAATAATGCACAAGAGTCCTTCAGCACTGCACTGGACACTGAATAAACTTGCCTAGCTATGGTTTTCCCTATTGATGCAGTATCATCCAAACTGTCCCTCCTCTCAGTAAGGTACTTATGATTCCAAAATGGCTGCTGTCCATGAGGTAGAAGGGTGTAGAAGGGAGTGTATGCTGCTGATTGGCTGGAATGTGTCTGCTGACTGTGACATGCAGGGTCAAAGTTTGCTCAATGATAAAGTATTGGAGGCGGGTCGAATCTCACATATGTTCGCAGTTCGCTGCGAAAAATCGAATGCTCCCCGAAAAAAGTCCGCCGGCGAACTATTCGCGACATCTCTACTTACCTTTCTTTCTTTCTTTTTCTATTGTTTTCACAAAGACAAAGAATAGAAAATGTACAGTACAGAAACACTGCAATAAAACACAAAGACTTAAACTTGTATATCCTATACAGAGTAAAGCAAAAATATAACATCCATACACACAAGATTCCAAATGCAGAATACTATTATTTATTTAGTCTAGACCAATGCGGGTATATTAATTATGAAATTGCCTGAAAATACGGGTTATAGGCCTTATAGCTGGTTATTCCTTAATATTCCTTACATTTAAGTACTTAGCCCATTTATACAAGTTGAATAACCTAGGGCTGTAGAAGTTGGCAAGGACTTTGGACTCCTCATTATTTCTCAATTGTGATCTATACCATTTTCCAGCTCACTCCACAAAGGGACTTTTTGTTTATTCCAATACTAAACCAACAGCGACTTAGCTACCAGTAAAATATGTAGAATCATCAGTTTATCATCCTTTGGTAGGTGTTCTAGGTTCATGTGGAACAATACGACTGAGGGGGTACACATGATCACTTGACCTATCACTTTGGTTAATTCGGTACAAACTATATTCCAATAATCTTTCACTTTAAGGCAGCTCCACCACAAATGTACAGCAGAGCCTTCCTGACCACAGCCTTTCCAGCATAAGTTGTCCATGTATGGATTAAATGTTTTCATTTTTGCCGGGGTCATATGCCATCTGTGGATTATCTTAAACAATATCTCAATGTATGAGGAGTTGATAGCTGATCTCTTCCCCTCCTTAAGCACCTTACCCCAAGCTTGGTCAGAGTATGCCCACTTTAAATCTCTCTCCCATCCCTTTTTACCGATACTCTTGGAAAAATGTATGATTTCCTCTAGAATTTTATTACTATTAAACAAAGGATGTCCTTTTTCCCTTTTTTTTTTTCTTTTACAAATCAAAACAAAACATCAAAACAATACATACAAGATACATACATCCTTACAGACCCCATTTACATCTTGGTTTCCAGAGAGGGGAAAAAAAAAGAAGAAAAATGACCACAATTCAAAAGGGGAAGAAAGCATTTCCACCATTCCCTCCCTTTCCCAAAACATAGGGTAGCCTCAGTGATCTTTTAATTAGTGTTTCATTTGTTATGCTTTACCATATTTCTTAACATAATCGTCCCAGGGAACCCATTTATTTATGAGGGATTTATTACTAACATTTACCTCATTCCCAATACGTTCTAGTTCCCTATCTTTAGATATCTTAAATTGAGCATTAGTCCAAGAAGGGAGCGTCTCTAGATTCCAATATTTTATCAAAGTCCATTTTGCTATTAAAAGGATATGAGTAGTTAAATGTTTATTGTGTGGGAATATAGTGTCAAGATTAAGATGTAATATTGACACTTCCGGCTCCAAATTGATATCCATTCCCAAAATTTCTGAAAGTTGTTTAGTACATTGTCTCCAGAAAAGTTTAATAAACTCCCACTCCCACCACTGATGTAATAGTGTGCCCTTCTTCCAATAACCTTTCCGACACCTGAGCTGTTTGTGTTTATCGAAAGTATTCAACCTCTCTGGAAACAGGTACCACCATTGCACTGTTTTAAAAAACATTTCCCAATACAAAACATAGCTTTTTTTTTTTACTAGAAGAAATGACCTATACCAAACCTCAGCCTTCCAATTCTTCCCTAAATCTTTCTCCGAGGCAACCATTCTGCTAGATTTTTCAAGTTGGTCTAGTGTCTCCTTTGCCCTGGAGCATTTAGATATCAAATGTGAGTGATTGCCTAATTGAATTAATTTTTCTATTGTCGTTAAATCTTTATGATTATCTGCCCTATATCCTAGAAGTTTCAATGCTCTTGTTAATGATATATATTCTAGCCACAAGATTTTCTTGATATTATATCTATTATTTAACTCTTCCCGAGTTAATATAGCGCCGTTTTGGTATAAGTCGCCAATTCTATTAACCTTATTCTTTGCCAACAGAGATATATCTAAAGATTTCATTGCATATTTTAACAGTTCTATTGGTGCTCCTAATGAAGGGTAGCTTGACAAGTTCATCTTCATTCTGTTAAGATACTAAAATGTTATTAGAGAATTTATCCCTTTTGGTATGTTCAGAAATTTTGAATGTTTATATTTTGATTGCCAAATGGCCAATTTGAGAGGTGTTAAATCTAACAGGACCTCTTCAATATCTATCCAATATCTATCTAATATATTTTGGAACTGTTTCCGGTATGGACCTAAACATATAAGAAATTTTTGGGATAATAATAATTTTTATAATAGCAATTTTTGCCATCCATGACAACCTCACCTCCCTCTATTCCAGAAATTTCAATCTAATCTGACTAGATATTATTTTCAGATTTTCTTTCATAATTTTCCTTAGCTGAAAATATATTTTTATTCCAAGATGGGTAATAAATCCAGAGTCCCAATTGTATGGATATATGTTTTAGCTTTGAAATAATCACTCTATTCAATCCCCTTTAAATAATATCTGACTTGGCATAATTTATTCGCAGATATGATAACCTATTAAATTTATTTAAAATGTTATGTAATTTTGATAAAGACTGTTCTGGTTCAGTCAGTGTTAATACAACATCATCCGCAAACATGAGGATCTTATACTCCGTATTACCAATCATCACTCACCTCTCTTGAAATTCGAATTACTTCCACCAGAGGCACCAGATACAAAATAAATAACAGCGGGGATAAGGGGCAGCCTTGACGGGTGCCGTTTTTAATTAAAAAATTCTCAGACACGTAGCTATAGCCCGAAATTGTTGTACTTGGGTTCTCATATAATGCCCCTATTGAATTGGAAGCAAATTCTGCAAGCCCAAATTTCAAAAGGACCGATCTGAGGAATTCCCAGCTGACTCTGTCAAATGCTTTTTCAGCATCTAATGACAGAGTCAGCATGGGAATATTCCTTTTATTTGAATAAGAAATTATATCCATCAGCCGCCTAATGTTATCTGGACCCTGGCGTCCTTTAATGAAACCGGATTGGTCCAAATGAATCATGTTTGGCATCACTGATATCAATCTATCTGCCAAAATCTTTGAATAGATTTTTGTCGGAATTTATAAGTGAGATTGGCCTGTAGTTTTGTAGTCCTCGAAATGTTTCCCTTGTTTTGGTATATTTATTATTTTGGCTTTAGGCATTTCTGCCAATAATGCTCCATTATTCATTATTGAATTATACATTGAGCATAGATGTTCACTCAGAGTGGTAGAAAAGCATCTATAATATAGGTTATTAAAGCCGTCTATGCCTGGCGCTTTTTCAAGCTTGAGTTTATCAATGACCATTTCTACTTCTTTTTCCCTTTTGATACACAGTTCCTCAATTTTTGATAATTTTGGCCTATTTAGAGTTGTGTATCCAAATTTATGTAAATAGTTATTAAGGGCTTCGTAGTGCAACCACGTAAAGGAATTCAGATCATATTTTGTCTGAAGTTCTTTCAATGAGCAAAAATTAGTGATACTATATAGATCATTGACAAAAACAACCCATTTATTTTTTAACACCTTTATTATTGATCGATTTTCTTCTATCATTATGGTTTCAATTGGAGGGGCTAAGGAGGGGAAATCGCGCTAGGCCTTTTTGATCTCTAATCCTATACCAAAGTTTCAGAGAAGATCTAATAAATCTAGGTAGCCTTTTACATTTATTGAATGTATATGTAGGATGTCAGAGAGTGGCCTGAATAGGGACATCTCTCATTAGGTAATTTTCTAAACCTATCCATCTATGTTTATTGTAATCCCTATTCCAACTAATAACTTGGACTATAGCTATGTTCTGGTGTAATTTCCTTTTGCATGCATCCCCTAAGCCCCCCTTTTCAAATTTCAAATGGGCTATAGTCCTCTTAATCCTTGATCTTTTCCCTAGATAGACAAACTCATCAATTAATGCCTGTAGTGATTTTATACACTTGCTTGGGAGGTAGCCAGGAACACACTTCTGAAGACATATTATCTTTACAATTATGTTCATATTGACCGATGAGATTCTGGCTAGCCAAGAGAGTTTTACTTTCCTCCACTCTATCTGTATCTTCTTTATATCTTTAGTTAGCTCATATAAGCTGTCCAACAAAATATTTTTTTACTTTAAACGAAAATGTTATTCCCAAGTGAACTAAGGATGTCGATCTCCAATTAAATGGATAATCCCTTTCCGGGCAGTCCCTTGTCTCCCTCGCTATTCCCCTAACCAGGGAATCAGATTTAGCAAGGTTGACCTTAAAAAAAGAAACTCAACCAAATTCATCTAGGATCACTTGTAGTCCTACACACGAGGACCCGGGGGAGGTCAGGGTTAAACCAAAATCATCAGCAAAGGACATACATTTGTATTCCACCTTCCCTATAACCACACCTTCAATCTCCCGCAAGTCCCGTATGAGGATAGAAAACAGTTCCAAGAAAAGGGTAAACAGCAGGGGAGACAAAGGATAACCCTGACAAGTTCCATTCTTGATTGTAAATTTATTTGTTTCAAAGTCTACACCGACTACCAATGCTTTTGAGGCAAAGTATAAAGCACCTACTGCGTTGCTCGCAAAATCTGCCAGCATGAACCTCTGCAAAACCTATTTCAAAAATCGACAGTTGAAACTGTCAAATGCCTTCTCAGCGTCTAAAGACAGGATCAACGTGGGGATATCCTTGGCCTTAAAAAAACTAACGATATTTTACAGATGCCTCGTATTGTCTGAGGCCTGACAGCCGGTTATAAAGCCGTTTGATCTTGATGGATTAGAACAGAAATTACTTCTTTCAAGAGATTTGCCAGTATCTTAGAATACAACTTTATGTATAAATTAATGAGAAATATAGGGCGGTAGCTCCTACAGTCCTCCGGGTTTTTACCTGGTTTTAAGATATTAACAATTTTAGTATCCAATAATTCTGACTAATTTTCCTGAATTTTTTATTTCGTTATACAAGACGCACATGTGAGTATTTATTTCAGGCGCCGGAACCTGGTAAAAAAGCTGGTCCAAGCCATCCACCCCTGGTGCCTTGTTCGGTTTACCCCTGACAATAGCTCCTTCTATCTCCCGTTCTGTGATTTCTTTATTTAGGAGGTATAAGTTATCTTCAGTTAGTCTAGGAAACCTAATTTTATCTAAAAAGGTCCTAATTTCTAATTCACTCGGGTCAGGCTGCAAAGGATCCTCTCCAAGGTTATATAATTTTTGATAAAAATTGAAGAAAACCTCACCAATCTTTTCAGGGTGAGTTTGTGTCTTTCCATCCGATCCATACATTTAAGAAACCTTATTCTGTAACCTCTGTTTTTTTAATCTCTTAGCCAAAAATTTACCATTTTAATTCTCAAATATAAAGTTATTTTGCGGATAGCAGGTAGTCCGCCTGTCATTGTAAGATTTTCTTTATCTGGTCATTAATTTCTATAATTCTCATCTCATCAATTTTATTTGTTTTTTTTATATTAGTTTGATGAAGTTTGTATAAATCAACGCAAAGTTCTCTAAGGGGTTTCCCCCGTTTTTTATATATATCTGCAGTCTTTGCAATTATAAGGCCTCGAACATAAGCCTTATAGCAACACCACACGGTTAGAGGAGAATTTACGTATTTACTATTTATTTAAAAAAATTCCAAAGATTCACTCTTCAGGTATTTTACATTCTCTGGATCCTTAAGGACAATCAGGTCTATTTTCCATCCCTTTTAACTATACTTTTGTCTCCCAGACTAAAGCTGATCATGCAATCATCTGACCAAGCAGTTAATTCTATTCTAATATTGTTGACTTGATTCAAACCTGTGAAAATATAATCAATCCTCGACCGCGTCTGAAACATATTAGAAAATAATGTTAATTCTCTGTCTAGAGGATGCAAAGTCCTCCATACATCATATAGATTTAAAGCTTCAATTTGCTCTGAAAACTCCCTAGATACCCTTATATTTTGGGCTTCCCTTTTTATTTTATAAGTTCCATTTTTATCTAATGTAGAGTTCAGGGCCATGTTAAAGTCTCTACATAAAATGGTAGAACCTGTCCTGAACTTTTGCAATTTTCCCAAGGAACATCTCAGGTATTTAGGGCCCTATTAAATTCTCCCTCGTAGTTCTCTCGGTGCTCGCAAAAGGCAGTTTTCCTGCTGTTTGCGAGTACCGAATCTCTCGCAGCCTGCTTTGCGATATGACTGCGAGAAAATGGCCGAGAATAGGCTCCGAGAGAGCTACACTACACTACACTACAGAAAACAAAAAAATACATTACAACCCCACCCCCCACTACAGAAAATAAAAAAATTACACACCTGAAAAGGAAAGACAGATAAACACAATACAATACATACATATAATACATTACATACATTACATACAATACATGACATTACATACATTACATATAATATATTACATATAATATATTACATATAATATATTAAATATAATATATTACATATAATATATTACATATAATATATTAAATATAATACATTACATACAATACATGACATTACATACATTACATATAATATATTACATATAATATATTACATATAATATATTAAATATAATACATTACATACATTACATACAATACATGACATTACATACATTACATATAATATATTACATATAATATATTACATATAATATATTAAATATAATATATTACATATAATATATTACATATAATATATTAAATATAATACATTACATACAATACATGACATTACATACATTACATATAATATATTACATATAATATATTACATATAATATATTAAATATAATACATTACATACATTACATACAATACATGACATTACATACATTACATATAATATATTACATATAATATATTACATATAATATATTAAATATAATATATTACATATAATATATTACATATAATATATTAAATATAATACATTACATACATTACATACAATACATGACATTACATACATTACATATAATATATTACATATAATATATTACATATAATATATTAAATATAATATATTACATATAATATATTAAATATAATACATTACATACATTACATACAATACATGACATTACATACATTACATATAATATATTACATATAATATATTACATATAATATATTAAATATAATATATTACATATAATATATTACATATAGTCCAAATCAAATACCCCCTATCTATCTAACATACAATCTATTTAATTTAAAATAAATCCTAACTATATCAAATACATCCCCCTATCTATCTAATATACAAAAAATCCTAACTACATACACAGACCCTTATTCTAAAATAAAATAAAATAATTACAGTCCTAACTACACAGACCCTAATTCTAAGCTAAAATCAATAAATTAAGACCACTTACCTTTAAGATGTTGCTTCAGATCACTAACCTATGGGTCAAACAAAAGAAAAAAATTAGGACAAAACATTAACATCCAATAAATAAACATTCTATACATTCTAAATATTCAACTCACCTTTACAGCATGTCCCGTCACTGTTTAGCTCTTCCGGCGCGGCCCTGTTAAAAAAAAAAACACAATACATGAATACATTAATACAATATATAAACAATAAATAAAATACACATATAAACATCTAAATATACATTTAACTTACCTCCCCGCGATGTCCCCGGCCTTCTCTCCTTCAGCCCCGGCTGGGCCGCGGAACCATCCGCGCTCTAAAAAAAAAAAAAAAAAAAAAAACTAACGGAGGTCTGCACTGGCAGACCTCCCCGACGCTAATGAACCTCCCGGAGTCGTTTCCGGGAGGAAATTGGCATTGGCGGCTTGTGATTGGCTGAAAAAGCTGTCAGCCAATCAAAAGTCGTCAATGTAGGAGCCAATCAGGATGCGCAGATGTCTTCTACCAATCACTCCGTGGGGGTGTATCACATAGTGATTGGCTGAAGGCATCTGAGCCTTGTGATTGGTTCCCAGAAAGATAGACAAGTGTTTTAGCCAATCAGGGTGGGATATTGGGGTGTATCCCATCCTGATTGGCTCACACATTGACGACTTTTGATTGGCTGAAATTGATAGACAGCTTTTTCAGCCAATCACAAGCCGCCAATGCCAATTTCCTCCCGGAAACGACTCCGGGAGGTTCATTAGCGTCGGGGAGGTCTGCCAGTGCAGACCTCCGTTAGATTTTATTTTTTTTTAGGACGCGGATGGTTCCGCGGCCCAGCCGGGGCTGAAGGAGAGAAGGCCGGGGACATCGCGGGGAGGTAAGTTAAATGTATATTTAGATGTTTATATGTGTATTTTATTTATTGTTTATATATTGTATTAATGTATTCATGTATTCTGTTTTTTTTTTAACAGGGCCGCGCCGGAAGAGCTAAACAGTGACGGGACATGCTGTAAAGGTGAGTTGAATATTTAGAATGTATAGAATGTTTATTTATTGGATGTTAATGTTTTGTACTAATTTTTTCGTTTTGTTTGACCCATAGGTTAGTGATCTGAAGCAACATCTTAAAGGTAAGTGGTCTTAATTTATTGATTTTAGCTTAGAATTAGGGTCTGTGTAGTTAGGACTGTAATTATTTTATTTTATTTTATAATAAGGGTCTGTGTATGTAGTTAGGACTGTAATTATTTTATTTTATTTTAGAATTAGGGTCGGTGTATGTAGTTAGGATTTTTTGTATATTAGATAGATAGGGGGATGTATTTGATATAGTTAGGATTTATTTTAAATTAAATAGATTGTATGTTAGATAGATAGGGGGTATTTGATTTGGACTATATGTAATATATTATATGTAATATATTATATGTAATATATTATATTTAATATATTATATGTAATATATTATATGTAATGTATGTAATGTCATGTATTGTATGTAATGTATATAATGTATTATATTTAATATATTATATGTAATATATTATATGTAATATATTATATTTAATATATTATATGTAATGTCATGTATTGTATGTAATGTATGTAATGTATTATATGTATGTATTGTATTGTGTTTATCTGTCTTTCCTTTTCAGGTGTGTAATTTTTTTATTTTATGTAGTGGGGGATGGGGTTGTAATGTATTTTTTTGTTTTCTGTAGTGGGGGGTGGGGTTGTAATTTGTTTTGTTTTTTTCTGTACTGTAGGTTTTTTGTTTTTTGTAATTAGAGCGTTTGGGAGGTTTATTAGGGGGTAGGTAGTGTAGGTAGATAGTGTAAGTGTTAATAGATTAGTGTAGAGGGGGGTTAGTTTAGATTAAATGGTTTATTGGGGGTTATAGTGTAGTGTTTGTAGTTAGTGTCATGATGGTCCTTGAGGACCATCATGGCACTTATGTGGTTAATGTTGGGTTGTAACAGGTCCATAATGGTAATAATATACCCTTATGGGACTGATGGGGTTAAATAGAGCCTTATGGTGGTCTGTATTGACCACCATGAGTTAATGGGTTAATTTAGGCCTTATGGTGGTCTGTATTGACCACCATGAGTTAATGGGTTAATTTAGGCCTTATGGTGGTCTGTATTGACCACCATGAGTTAATGGGTTAATTTAGGCCTTATGATGGTCTGTATTGACCATCATGAGTTAATGGGTTAATTTAGGCCTTATGATGGTCTGTATTGACCATCATGAGTTAATGGGTTAATTTAGGCCTTATGGTGGTCTGTATTGACCATCATGAGTTAATGGGGTAATTATAGTTGCCTGGGGTTAATATTTTTAGTGCGAGTCCTTTCAGGACATTTACGGTCCTTTGAGGACCCGCGAGGCGGGAAATTTAAAATTGAATTGCAGCAGGGTCACGATCGGTGCCGATCGGGGACCCCCGCTGCAGGGGGTTTATATGGGGACACTTCGGGGGTCCCGATGGGGACCCCCAGCATAGAGGGGGGTTAATTTTAAGTGCCGCGGCCGGGATTGGGTAATAGTGTGCCGCGGCCCCTTTAAGGAGCCGCGGCGGGGAATTTAAAAGTTTTAAATGCAGCGGGGGGCCTGATCTATGCAGATCGGGGACCCCCCCTGCAATGGGTTTATGTGGGGACACTTTGGGGGTCCCGATTTGGACCCCCAGCATAGAGGGGGGTTAATTTTAAGTGCCGCGGCCGGGATTGGGTAATAGTGTGCCACGGCCCCTTTAAGGAGCCACGGCGGGGAATTTAAAAGTTTTAAATGCAGCGGGGGGCCTGATCTATGCAGATCGGGGACCCCCCCTGCAATGGGTTTATGTGGGGACACTTCGGGGGTCCCTATTTGGACCCCCAGCATAGAGGGGGGTTAATTTTAAGTGCCGTGGCCGGGATTGGGTAATAGTGTGCCGCGGCCCCTTTAAGGAGCCGCGGCTGGGAATTAAAAAGTTTTAAATGCAGCGGGGGGCCTGATCGGTGCCGATCGGGGACCCCCGCTGCAAGGGGTTAATGTGTGGGGGCTGCGGGGGTTCCTATGGACCCCTGCAGCAAGGTGTTCATGTGAGGACACTTCGGGGGTCCCGACGGGGACCCCCGCATTGAGGGGGGGTTAATTTTAGGTGCCTGGGGGGGTTTTGGAGTACCCCCCACAGCAGGGCTTATGTGGGGGACTGCCGCGGAGGTCCCTTTTAGGACCCCCGCAGCACTTGATGAGGAGTGGGAGCCTGCGATATCATATCGCAGGCTGTCACTCCTCATGTACATTTACGCAGTGTAGATACGTATGGCCCTGCTGCGTAGCTCATACGTTGCTCGCAGCAGGGCTAATTTAATAGCATTGGAACTTAGAGAAACTTTGCAGTACGTAGGGCTTAAGTAGAAGCCTCTTATTTACGAGGCTGGAATTTAATAGGGCCCTATGTTTGGTTCTTGTTTGGCATATAGACATTAGCTATTGTTATCAGTCTATTATTCACTAATCCAGTCCATATAATTAACCTACCATTTGGAACAACTATTGTCAGTTGTTCCTGGACCTTTAGATTGTTACTAAAGAAGATGGATACCCCTCTTACCTTCTTGTTAAAGCAGGCGTCTACTCTCATACTGTACTTTGTAATACTTATGTAATGCTTACCTTTCACAAGTCCTTTTGTATAAAAAATAACTGTAAAGTTTAGCAGATGAAGTTGTGTAGTTGCCTTTCATTGTGTTTGTTGTGGATATGATTTGCATTTATCTTCTTCTTTCAACCTCCAGTCGATGGATCAGCAAATGTGACTCCTTGAGAGGTCAACCCTTTGCCAATCAGAAAACGTATAATTTCGATACTGTCTTGCAAGTTAAAGCCATTTATGATGAGCAATCCTTATCAGCATCGGTGCAATGACCAGTGTTTTGTTTTAGACACATATCTGGTAGCCCCCTGGTTCGTTTGGATGGTGCATGTCAATATGGCCCTCACACCCATTCACAGCCGATGTTCACCTCTGACATCAATGGCACGTGGTGCTCCACAGTTTAGATGCCGTTTATTCGCAATTGTGCCATTTGTTCAGCCATGGTACACTTTAACCACAACAACATGCGAACCGTTCACAAATTGTGCTGTTTCAGAAATACTGCCAAAAAAGCCAATGATCATCCCCTTTTTAAAATCAGATAAATTGCATTTTCGTTTTACCCATGATGGCGATGGCTGATATGTTTGCAGGTTGCCTATTATAATGGTCATAAACATGTTCCATAAGTGACTATATAACTTTGGTATGGGTATAGGACTAATGTATGATTGTTAACCTATTTATATTCTCCAATTTCCCCCAAAGCCCCTGGTTATATGCCCTGAACTCAAGTTCTCTGTCAAAAATGATAAAATTGTCCTAAACATTTTATGTGAATCATGTGTTACAGCATAGGGACAATAAAAATATTTTGAGAGTAGTATCACATAGTACTTTCAGTAGCCACTTTCAGTAGCTGACTGCTGTGCTATGTTCCTGGGCAGATTTGGATTCGTGGGAAGTGGGAAGGCTGGCTCCATAGACTTCTATGGGAGATTTCCGGATCTGATTGAGCTATCAAGTATAGTTATTTAGGCTGTCAAACAGCAATTAAAACACATGGATAGCATATTAGGAGCTTTTGCACTTTTCTGAAGCAAAGCCCCAAAATTAAACAACGCAGCAGATTATGAGACACCAGCAGCCACATTAAATTCCAAGCCTGTAATGGCTATGGGACACCCACAAAGTCTCCAGGCTTGGAATTCTGCTGCATTACAGAGCTATTACATAAAAAAATGCTGCGACCAACGGCCCGGAGACGCAAGCCTTTAAATTATTCTTGCGGCCGTGAATATGATCAATTAGTAAAACCCAAAGTTACAGGTTTAGACAGAGTCAATGGTAAAAGAGATCTTCATCATTACGTCACTGAAAATGAAGGTTAGATTTCAAAGCCTTACGGGTTTTGATCTACCCGCATTCCAGAATTAATGCAAAATTAATAAATCAGTAAATATGATATTCCAGTCCATGGGAGTACTATTATATGTATTAACACATTAATTGCTGGGATCGATATAACACGGAAATTAAACTTAAAAAAAAAAAAAATTATATAGCAGATTTGCGAGCTTGAGAATGTTGTGCTATTAATATTAATAACTAACATCACTCTCCCTTTTATTTTATGTATAATAGTGTGTTATTTGAATTTACAGTGCTACGGATAGGACTTTAAACCCCTTGCGGCTCCTCTCTAGTACATGTAGGCTTTTTGGCTCCATTTGCGGGTTACGGGTTTGAACACCAGTGGATTTGTAGCAACTTAATAGCGATTTCCAACCATAACAGTTACGGGCTTGACAGATCATAGGATTTGCAGCAACATAGTTCCGATTTCAACATCACTTAGCGTTTTTCTGCCTGTAACCCGCAGATCATTTGGGGGAAGCTTTACAAGGCCAATTTAATAGCCTTAAGTCGTGCAGGCTCTGTTGGGTTTTACACGCTGAGTAAATTTAATGTGGCTGTATTAATGAGAAGAATAAAAGAGGCAGAGGAAATAAGATTAGATTGCGCATAAAGGTGAACTAAAAAAAAAAAAGATTTGCTCTGATTGCTTCATTCTCTCCTGATTACAGTAATCCTATCCTCACCATATGTGTCTGCAAGATAAGAGTATAGTCTTTATAATCTTCTCTGTAAATTCTCATATGAAAAGTTGATGTCAGCTGTAAAGAATTTTAGACTCAAATTCCAGTAACTAGTGTTGACAAGTTAAAAGAAATATTGCTAAAAAAACAACTAACAAAATGCATACAGACAAAAACATGTAGACTTAAATTCCCAAATCATAAAGTTGGATAGTGACCTCAATTTGTGTCATGTTAGCCAACACATATTTTCACACAGGAAATGGTTGCTGTGAGAGAAATAACCCAAATGGAGAGAAAAAATAAATTAGCACACTACTAATTTGTGGATTTCAATTGATATCCCAGGGGGTATATATGTATTAAAATATAACTGTTATTGAACATCTTTGTTATTTCTTAAGTAACAAGATGTATAAAAAGTTAAGTTATATAAAAAAGTTCACAGACAATTCACTAAATCATTTAACAGACTGCAGGCAATCAAAATACAAAAAATATTGATGTGCACAAAGAGAGAGTGACAAATACATTTCTAATCAAAGCTCAGAAAAAATAATAATTAAGGAGATCTCCAAATGGGATATCATTAAAATAGTACTGTAACTAAAAAGATTAGAAAATAACAGCCTCTCTTCTCTGTAAGTTATCTGGTGTATAAGTGTTTGTTTGTAACTGAAACATTTTCCACAATCAGAATATGCAAAGTTTTTTTTAATACTTCAAAGAAACAAAATATACATATGTTTTTCTCTAGTGTGAATTTTCTGTTACCCAACAGTAGGTGAGCTGCAGGTAAATATATTTCCCACATTCAGAACATGAAACCAGTGTTAATCATGCATGAATCCCATTATGTTCAATAAGACATAAGTAAGTATTATTGGAGATATTTTCCACATTCAAATGTTTAGTTTCCTCTATAAACCGTCTTATGTTCATTAAGATATGCTTTGAGAGTGAAACATTCCATAATTATAGAAATGCTCTTTTTCCAATGTGAATTTGCTTATGAACCTTGAGATTTGAAGACTGACTGAAAGATTTCCCACAATCAGAACATACAAATGGTCTTTCTCCTGTGTGAGTTTTCTTATGAGTTTTGAGGTTTGACGCCTTTATAAAACATTTCCCACAATCAGAACATGCAAATGGTCTTTCTCCGGTGTGAGTTCTTTGATGAACATTGAGCGTTGAGGCCTTACTAAAACATTTCCCGCATTCAGAACATGCAAAGGGTCTTTTTCCTGTGTGAGTTCTCTGATGAACGATGAGGGTTGATGCCTGGTTGAAACACTTACCACATTCAGAACATACAAATGGTCTTTCTCCTGTGTGAGTTCTCTGATGATCATTGAGCGTTGAGGCCTTACTGAAGCATTTCCCACATTCAGAACATGCAAATGATCTTTCTCCTGTATGGGCTTTCTTATGCTCATTGAGATTTGAGGCCTGGTTGAAACATCTCCCACAATCAGAACACACAAATGGTTTTTCTCCTGTGTGTGTTCTCTTATGATCCTTGAGATGTGATGGCTGACTGAAACATTTTCCACATTCAGAACATGAAAATGGTCTTTCTCCAGTGTGAGTTCTTTTATGAGTATTGAGATGTGAGGTTGTGCTGAAACACTTTCCACAGTCAGAACAGTCATATGGTTTTTCTCCCGTATGAACTCGTTTATGTCTTACAAGATTTGCATTCCTTTTAAACCCTCTGCCACAATCAGAACATATAAATGATGTTTCTCCGGTTACCAGTTTTACACAACTTTGGTTTATGTCAATACAATCGTGTGAAATACTGAATTCTTCCTTTATATAATCTGGTGAAAGAAGGGAAGTTTGGTGTTCTTCACACGTTTTTCTGGTCCTGGTCACATCTGTTCAAAACAGAAACAACCAGAGTAAAAATGTTATAATGATGTTAAAAAAAATAGGAAACATGCTTCTAAATGGAAATGTTATTATTTTTAGTACATATAGCAAAATGAAGCTGAGGAAGAAGGAGCTCAGAGGGGCAGTGGCTAACAGATGTACCTGGTGTGCTGCGATCCATAAGGAAACAGATAGTAGCAAATGATTGAACATCGAAAGACCAATCTGCTGGTTTCAGTATTTTGAATTCATAGATGTTAATAAATGTTGTTTTTTAAACTGAGAAACTGGTTAGTAATGATGTAAATAATCAATGTTCTGTTACTGATTATATGCCTGTAGGAAACTAATGAGGTATCTTCTCACATTCAGATAAAAGCAATTTGATTTTGACAATATCCAAATGAAATGTTTTAAGAATATCAGCCACTGTAGGAACATATTCTGTGCATAGTGACCTGTATACTCAGAAATGAGGACAATTTGAATTTACAATTATAAAACATTTTTTTTTTAATTTTGTACTTCAATGGAATGAGAAGCTGAGTGATTGAGATAATGGAGAACAGTGATTAGAGCAGTATTGCAAACTGTAATTGATCAATCCAGACTCACCCAACTCTCACCAACTGCCCTCTTCTGCCAGTCCATACACTGGCTCCTGATTTCCTTAAAAAATAATATTAGAAATCCTAAGCCTCGCTCAACAACACTGCACCTTCCTAAAGTTTAACACCTTATCTCCCAATACACACCTAACCGCAACCCTGCTCCGCCCAAGGATCGCACCTCTCATCCTCTACCATTATTTGCTCACATGCTCAACTACAGAATATCCTCAACATTATTTGGAATTTTCTACCACACTCTTCAAATATTCTCTATAAATGCACCTGCTCAGAGAAGCATGTCACGTCCTAAACTCAATCGTCCACAGCTTCATATAAAGGTTAATCATTCAGGTTTGCATGCATCTCACTCATGTATGAACACTAATACATCTGTAGTCTCTTATCTCATGTTTCTATGCCCTATTATCTCTTAGATTGTAAGCTCTCTTAGGAAACAAATGTGCTGTCATGTCTTATTTGCCTTCTAATATATATAAGTGTCTATTCACTGTTTATTGTACCTCTTGTGTGTCAAAATCTGCTGGAGCCATAAAACAAAAATATAATAATAATAATAATAATAATAATAATAATAATGATGATGATGATGAAGTGAAATGTGTTCCAGTTTCTTAACTTTCTGATTTATGCTGTGCGCCTGGTCTGCTCTTCTTGTTAATCTAGCTAAAGGAACTAAGTAAATTTAACAATGTCCAAATTTTTTTTTAGAAAGGAAAACAATCCCTGGTATAAATACTTATAAGAAAATAAATGTGGCCTAATTCCATCTGAATCACAGGTCAGTGTGTGCCATAAGCATCATGGATTATCATTGTAGTTAAAGAACGCTGTTGATGAAACAACACAACTAACAACAATGGCATGTGTGAGTTCAATCAACGCAGAATAAAATCACATGCTGGAAAGAGGGAATTTAAATCCCAACCCATCACAGAGCCTGATGAAGCCATATAAAAGGGACACTGTCAGACTAACAATAAATTGCTTAATCTTACACAGCTTTAAAAGCTAGTTAAAATGTTTTACTAGCCTGTTTCACCACAACACATCATTCCAGAGATGTATATGTTTTTTAGACTAATTTCCAATACATTTGTTTTGAAGTTGGCACAAACTTTTAGACATAAATAATGATATTCTAAATCCACTCTCAGAAGTCCAGAGTAAGAGATCTATTTTATACTGGAGAGAAAAAAAGTTACACCTCTCTTCAAGAAAGGGCAAATGCAGTGCTTCAAGAAGTTTAAGATCTTGGCTTTTCACTGTAGTAACCCATTGATATAGATAGGGATATGTAGCTGTTTATGGAGATAAATATTTGAAAACTTTACCAAACAAAATCAAACTGTGGTGAAAGAATATGAACTTGCAAGTCTTGAAACGTAATTTATTTTTAACTGAGGGACACAATATGCATAAACTGAGAGACAGATTTGACTGTGATATAAATAATACTACATGGATGGCAACAAAAGATTGTTTTTTTTATAGGTAGTCCATTATATCCCCTTCTCCTTGTCGTGGTGAAGGGGGTCGTGTACCCCAATGAAGCTGTGAGCTATACCATGTAGGGTCACCCAAGTTCTGCAGGTCATAGTAGAGAGGTCAGACAAATTGCTGTCTACTAGAGAGGGAACTGGCAACTCGCACCCGTATCTTTGCCAAGAAAACCATATGGATAGGCACAACCAGAAACACAGACAGATGTGCCTGACCAAGAGTTGGACATGACTGAAGGATTGAATAAAAACAACAATCCAGTATAAAATACCCCCACAATTTAAAAGAACAATATTAACAGATTTAGCTTTCTGAAGAAAAAACAAAACAAATTAACTTGAGCTCATGACAACAAATGAGCGACGAGTCAATTTAATGTCATTGAGAACAGTGGTACAATACCATTAAAACAAAGTGTGACTTTTCTGTCACACCTAAAATGTAGCAGTTGTGACTACAGCAATAAAAACAACAGATAGTACACTTAAAAATATATAAATAAAGATAATTGTCATGTTTATCACTCACCGGTGCATATATCTGAATGGATCATCACCTGCATAATATCATTTTCATTGCTCTCATCTTCCTCTTTAATAACTGATACTGTGCCCAGATGTTCATTATGGAGACCTGATACATACAATAAAGAATTAAATGAATTCCCAAAAATCATATACAGGTGTTATTAATGTATAATTTTATACATATATATATATATATATATATATATATAAATAAATATATATATATATATATATATATATATATATAGTTTGTGATTTATAGCTTGGCATCATCTAAATGAATGTACTTGAATTAAATAAACTATGAAAGTTCTCCATCCCTTTTGTATTTTCATAACGTTCAGCTTTATCTGGCAGCTTTTGGATGCATCTGAACTACTTTAAAGCAAAATAATTGATAAATCAATTAAGCCACAGAGGTGTACGAAATCCCGACAAGTCCTGTGGCACTAATCATAACTGTTTGAGGTGCTTGAGGTTGAATCATCTTCATAATCATATAACCCATACATAAAAAACAGCCACCTTATAACACATTCCTGAGAAACTGTACAGGTGTGGTTTCTTGCATATCTAGGGTATTGATACTATGACAAAAGGCTTCAGGATGGAAACTCTATGGGCCTCATTCTATTATCGGCCGTAAATCGGCCGTAAGGCTGCGATTCCTTGCGGGGGTTCTGTTACCTCGCGATTCTATTATACGGCCCCGCAAGGATCTCCCCTTACGGCCGGCCGCATATCTTGGAACCGGCCGTAAGCTGTGAAATCTAAAAACTCAAAAATAAATTCAAGCCTGCACTGTACAGCTCTGTAAATGCTAGGGATCATATTGGGGGACATGAGGATTAAAAGTAACCTACTCTCAAGCTTGCACATCAGCCCAAATCCGAGTTCAAATTAACTGTTTATTTTCCGGCTGCGGCGTGGGTGTGTCTGAGGTGCTCCAAGCCCTATGGACTTTTTCCATGTATATTTTACGTATATTAAAAAAAAATTATTTTACGGATTTGAGTATAGGGTAATTATGTGCTATTTTTGCTAACACCGAATATCACTTTATAGACTCTGCAAAGTGCAGGATGGCTTTATTTGAGCTATTTTATGTGCTTAATTGGTGCTAGTGGGACCTGTTTGCTGCAAGTAAGCTGCGGCTCGTTTTTAGCCTTGCAGACAGGGTTCCCGGAGCAATAGAATTGCAACCAGGCTTTTCTTACGGCCGATTTCCTTGCGGCCGTTTTAGATCAAAGGCTTTCCTCCGGCGCGATCGGCCGCAAGAGATAGCAAGGCACCGGCCGCAAGCCTGCCGGAAGCCCCAGCCGGAGGGGAATAGAATAGCCGGAAAGCTTGCGGCCGGTCCTTGCGGCTGCGGCCGATAATAGAATGGGGCCCTATATGTGTATGGGTAAACAAATGAACATTTGTGTGTGGGGGATTCTTATTTCAACAGTTGTTAGGAAAAAACTATTTTTGTGGAGTTTGGGGGAGGTGATATAGGTTTCTGTTTGGGAAAAGCAGTCACAGGTTAAGGGGGAGTGTCCAAGAAAGACAATACAAGACCTGAGGTGAGTTAGTCCAGATCTGAGAGCCAAAGAGGAAAGAGTACTCAGGTGAGCAGAGCAAAAGCCATGGTATGAATCGTGACCAGAGATGGACCTTGAAGATAATGCTGACTTTTGCAGTAGTATTTAGCAATATTATATGAAAATGTATGATTATATAGCAATGTAGAATTTATAATAAGGGTCCTTTTGTAAATATAATTTTCTATCCCTATTGTCTATCCGTTTGTCTAAACCCATTGTGTAACTGTATCTTGATTTATATACAGTGCCTTGCAAAAGTATTCACCCCCTTGGCATTTTTTATGTTTTGTTGCCTCACAACCTGGAATTAACATGCATTTTTTGAGGATTTGCACCATTTAATTTACAGAACATGCCCACAACTTTGAAGATGTTTTTTTTCTTTTATTGTGAAGCAGACAACAAATAGGACAAAATAACAGAAAAAGTCAATGTGCATAAATATTCACCCCCCTATAGTCAATACTTTGTAGAGCCTCCTTTTGCGACAATCACAGCTACAAGTCGCTGTGGATAAGTCGCTATGAGCTTGCCACATCTTACTAGTGGGATTTTTGCCCATTCCTCCTAGCAAAACTGTTCCAGCTCCTTCAAGTTGGATGGTTTGCTCTTGTGAACAGCAATCTTTAAGTCTGACCACAGATTTTCTATTGGATTGAGGTCTTGGCTTTGACTAGGCCATTCCCACACATTTACATGTTTCCCCTTAAACCACTCAAGTGTTGCTTTAGCAGTGTGTTTGGAGTCATTGTCCTGCTGGAAGGTAAACCTCCATCCTAGCCTCAAATCACAGAGTGGTACAGGTTTTGCTCAAGAATATCCCTGTATTTAGCACCATCCATCTTTCCCTCAACTCTGACCAGTTTCCCAGTCCCGGCTGCTGAAAAACATCCCCACAGGATGATGCTGTTTCTCTGTGGGGATGGTGTTCTTTGGATGATGTGATGCGTTGGGATTGTGCCAGACATAGCGTTTTCTTTGAAGGCCAAAAAGTTCAATTTTAGTCTCATCAGACCAGAGCACCTTCCTTCATACATTTTGGGAGTCTCCCACATGCCTTTTCGCAAACTCAAAACGTGCCATTTTGTTTTTTGCTGAAAGTAATGGCTTTCTTCTGGCCACTCTGCCATAAAGCTCAACTCTATGGAGCGTAAGGCTTATTATCGTCCTATGTACAGATACTCCTGTCTCTGCTGTGGGACTCTGCAGCTCCTCCAGGGTTACCTTAGGTCTCTGTGCTGCCTCTCTGATTAATGCCCTCCTTGCCCGGTCCATAAGTTTTGGTGGGCGGACATCTCTTGGCAGGTTTGCTGTTATGCCATGTTCTTTCCATTCGGTTATGATAGATTTGATGGTGCTCCTGGGGATCATCAAAGTTTAAGATATTTTTTTATAACCTAAACCTGACTTATACTTCTCAACAACATTGTCCCTTGCTTGTTTGGAGAGTTCCTTGGTCTTCATGGCAGTGTTTGGTTAGTGGTGCCTCTTGCTTAGGTGTTGCAGCCTCTGGGGCCTTTCAAAAAAGGTGTGTATATGTAATGACAGATCATGTGACACTTAGATTGCACACAGGTGGACATCATTTCACTAATTATGTGATTTCTGAAGGTAATTGGTTGCACCAGAGCTTTTTATAGGCTTCATAATAAAGGGGGTGAATACATACGCATCAGCCAATTTTCTGTTTTCTATCTCTAAAAAATAGTTTTATGTATATATTTTTCTCATTTCACTTCACCAACTTAGACTATTGGGTTCTGATCTATCACATAAAATTCAGATTAAAAAAACATTGAACTTAAGGCTGTAATGTAACAAAATAGGTAAAAAGTCAAGGGGGATAAATACTTTTTATTTATACCTTACTTGTGTGTTTGTTTATTCACATGTCCAAAATAACTCATTATTTATAAAAAAAATATACATTAATTTCTTACACATATAAAAAACTTGTATTTCCAGTAGGACTCCGCATTTAATGGTACATACAGGTGAATAAAGCTGAATTTATTTTATTTTTATTTATAAAATGGCAGCTTTGGGACCAATATCTGCTATTAAGCTAGAGAATCTGTGGATGTTGGTGTTCTCCTGGTAATGTCTCCATGACAGCTTTTTTTTTTTGTCTGTGCAGATCTTAGTAATATAATTAGAAGTAGGTTGGGATAATAAGATTCTGCATTTGTAATGTTTATGTTTTTCTGTTACTTGTCTCTGTATATTGTAAACATATTGTTATATTCGTCTTATTTCTCTTTTTTCTGTATAAGACGTATTTATAAGAATACATTTTCTAAAAAAAACAAAAAAGCTGAATTTATTTCCACACTCAGGTCAGTAATGTGTTGCAGTATTATTTAGATATGTTACTGATGGATGATGGTTTGTCCATCGCTGTGAGTCTCCTCCCCCTTGTGACTCAAACAGTTGTCACTCACCTGCACAGCTTTTAAATCTCGCCCCCTTATGACTCATACACCTGTCACTCACCTCTGAAAAGTACTTCTCTCTCTCTCTCTCTTTTATTACAGCAGATTATTATTAAAACAATTGAAAAATAAATAATTAAGCTTGAATGCTGGGCAATTGGATCAATTATTACATGGAAAACTCATTAGATTCTTACAACTAAACTCTCTCTCATAAATGGTTATACTAAAAATAATACATCCAGATTCCAATGGATAACTGACAATTATTGCCAATAATAACCAATCTGAATGAGATAACATACAATGCTTGTGGCGGGTAAGAAAGGTTGATTGACCGGAAAAATTAGAACATTTGTATACTGGAAGAAAATGCATTTTTAAATAACACTGAATTGATAATTATTACAAATAATTGTAAATTATACCATATCTGGAGCATCTCAAGTATTTTTTATTTGTTTTATTACTCACCTTCACTGATATTTACAGGAATTTTCTCTTCCTTAACCTGTTGTTGACTCCTCATATCTGGTTCTGCTTCTTGATCAAACTTTGAGACAACTGAAGACTTAACATGTCCTGTATAAAAATACACAGAATAATTACACATTATATATTCATCCATTAATGACATTTATGCTTTAATCCTGTTCTGTGCTACATTTAAAAATATATCAAGTACATTATGATCAGCACACACTTTAAAGTTAAAATCATAAAGACTTTGAATAAATGTGATGGGGTCATTTTTTCCAAAGCAAGCTCAAAGTAAGAGATTTATCTCAATATTTTACTATTCAGAATTGAGGAGAATATTTACAAATTCTACTCAAACATAAAATAAGTGAGTTATGTGAATCAGTCACCTGCAGAGAGCTCTGATTGGATTTTCACCAGCAGAATATCTGTCTCATTCTCTCCTTCCTCACTAACAGGGTCTACATTATCACTTTGGAGACCTGCTAATTTTAATAGGAAATTAATTGTCATGTAAAGTTACTACTATTGATAATTATCCCAACTGTTAATAACATGGAAGGATCGTGTTCTGGTGACACTACAAGGACTGACAGGAATTAATCCTCCGCTGTGTCCTATTCCTGAGATAAATCTCACAAAATATATTTTAGTTTTATTTCTAACTTTGATTATTAGATTTCTGGTTGAGAAAACATTTTGTTACCTAAGCTCCCGTTTGATGAGTTTGCCAAAGTCTCTTTATGTCCATCTGTATCACACTAGAAAACACAACAGAAGATGTAAGTGCAATATAGATTATTGCAAACCTATAGGACCATGTATTTTACACAGTCCCATAAAAAAAACAGCTAAGTATTAATCTTCAGGAAACCATATCCATATCCCATGTATCCATTCCACATTTGTCCTCTCAGAGGGTATTCAACTTATCCACTACTTTATATATTAATTGGTATTTCCTGAACACTACTTAAAAGAAGACAAACATTTCAACTGAGATACCATTAAAAAAGGCATGCATGATATCCTGGAGCATGGTCACTATGAAGATGCAGAGGGTTATGGAATTGTAGATATAGCTCCCCATATCCATGCACTCATGTCCAGATAGAGCTTGGTCAGTAGAGTCACTGTGTCCTGGTATAATGTCACATTGTCCAGCAGTGCTCACCTCTCCAGTCAGCTGGTGAATGTGGGAGGAATTCTTCTTCACAATTGTGTATTCCTACAGGATGAAGGATGAACATATCAGGCATCAGTGTAAGTTAGTAATTGATATATTCCTTCAGGGACCCTGTTCAGTGCATCTGACTCATTTTGATTATCTTGTACCCCCCTATATATATATATATATATATATATATATATATATATATATATCACATATTATAATTGTCAAACTGCGAGTTGTCGTCACGCTTTGCGACCCTCGCAAAGCGAGGGCCGCAACTGACGACAACTCGCAGTTTCACAATTCCCTCTGCCATGGCTCCCTTCAGCCCTACATCAGCCTCTCTGCTCTGGTGGCGCGCGCCCAGAAGTGGGAAGCGCGCATACGAGCGGGCGGGACGCATGAACGCGTAGCCGGGCATACAAGTATGCGCGCGCACACGCGAAGACGTCACATAAGCGTGCGCGCTTTCTACAGCATTGAGGTGAGGGAGGAGTGGGGGTAGAGAGACACGGGGGAAGAGAGACACGGGGGAGGGGGGAGAGACACAGGGGGAGAGGAGGGGGAAGAGATACATGGGGAGGGAGGGGAGGAGGGGAATAGAGACACGAGAGAGGGAGAGGAGGAGGGGAATAGAGACACGAGAGGAGGGGGGGAAGAGAGACACAGGGGAAGTGAGATACAGGGGAGGGGAAGAGAGACACAGGGGAGGGAGAGGAGGGGGAAGGGGGAAGAGAGGCACAGGGGAGCGAGAGGAGGAGGGGGAAGAGAGACACAGGGGAGAGAGAGGAGGGGGAAGAGAGAAAAAGGGTAGAGAGAGGAGGGGGAAGAGAGACACAGGGGAGGGAGAGGAGGGGAGGAAGAGAAACAGGGGAGGGAGAGGAGGGGAAGAATAGACACAGGGGAGAGACAGGATGGGGAGGAGACACAGCGGAGGGGGGAAGAGATGAGGGTCAGGGGGTGGAGAGTCACAGGAGAGGGATGAGGGGGGCAGAGACACAGGGAAGGGAGACGGGGTGAAGAGACACAGGGGAAGGAGAAAGACACAGGAGTGGGAGAGAGGGAAGAGACACAGGGGAGGGAGAGGGGGAAGGAGAAACAAGGGAGGGAGAGGGGTGAAAGAGACACAGGGGAGGGAGAGGGGAAGAGACACAGGAGGGAGAGGGTGAAAGGAGAAACAAGGGAGGGAGAACGGGGAAAGAGACACGGGAGGGAGAGGGGGGGAAGAGACAGAGGGAAGAGAGAGGAAGTAGATGGCGGGAGAGGCTCACAATGAGTGCCAAAGCCACTCATTGCAAGGCCCGAGATGAGTGCTGAAGGAGCTTATCGCAAGGCCAGTAAAGTAGAGGGGGGAGAGGTTCGCAATGAGCCCCTCCCGTCAAGTAGAGGGAGGTAGAGGGGTAGAGAGGCTCGCAATGAGCGCCTTTGGCGCTCATTGCGAGGCCCGTGATTAGCGCCGAAGGCGCTCATCGCGAGGCCAATAAAGTAGAGGGGGGAAAGGCTCGCAGTGTGTGACAAACACCATTGCCAGGCTTTAATTTTTATTGCCGTCATTTTTGACGGCAAGTCGCTAGTATATATATATATATATATATATATAAATCAAATGGTATGACACATACATTGCACACTGTGCAGTCCTGATATCACTTCCAGTATAAATTCTACAGGGGAAACTCATTCTGACAATTACAGAGTAACTAAGGTAAAAAAATCTATAACTCATCATGTACAACATTTTATATCCACTTATCTATGTGTATAAACTGATCTTGAGGGGGGGGGGGGGGGGAGTCAGTGCAATTAATGACTTAATAGTAGTGTCATTATGACATTGTGCATCAGCTCTCACCTCTCCAGTCAGCAGATAGATAATCTCCAGGGTGTGAGACAAGATCCTCTCAGACATCTTCTTATTCTGGTCCATCTTAATCACTGTCAGTGACTTAGTCAGATGTTGCAATTCTGAGACCTGAGACATTTAGAGAGAAATATGAGGTAATAAGTTTGTGTTACTACAGGGTAATAAGTGCCGGTAGTAACAGGTAACATTTCCCAGCAGCTCTCACCTTCCCAGTCATAAGTCTAAGGATTTCCAGGATATGATTTAAGATCCTGTCAGACATCTTCTTATCCTCGTTCATCATTGATGATTTAGTCAGAGTGTGAGTTGGAATGAATGAAAGAGACAGAAATAATAGACATGAGTGAATAAGGATCTGTTCTGATTGTGTGAGATACCTGAGAAAGAACACAGTTATAGTTAAAAGACACAATAATTTTTTAATTCTGCATTTATTACAATACATTCATTTGGAATCAACCATTTACAAAACAGAAGGGACAGGAAAGAAAAGGTTTAAAAGCATCAGAGAGGACTAATAGTATCCTGTAGTAATCTCACCCCTCACTGATAGCCACTGGGATTATGCAGTTTCCACAGGAGGGGAGTGAATGTACGCAGTGCTGCTGGGGCTGACATAGAGCAGGTGAGAGAACAAACAGACTATACAAGGAGTGCAGAATTTTTAGGCAAATGAGTATTTTGACCACATCATCCTCTTTATGCATGTTGTCTTACTCCAAGCTGTATAGGCTCGAAAGCCTACTACCAATTAAGCATATTAGGTGATGTGCATCTCTGTAATGAGAAGGGGTGTGGTCTAATGACATCAACACCCTATATCAGGTGTGCATAATTATTAGGCAACTTCCTTTCCTTTGGCAAAATGGGTCAAAAGAAGGACTTGACAGGCTCAGAAAAGTCAAAAATAGTGAGATATCTTGCAGAGGGATGCAGCACTCTTAAAATTGCAAAGCTTCTGAAGCGTGATCATCGAACAATCAAGCTTTTCATTCAAAATAGTCAACAGGGTCGCAAGAAGCGTGTGGAAAAACCAAGGCGCAAAATAACTGCCCATGAACTGAGAAAAGTCAAGCGTGCAGCTGCCACGATGCCACCAGTTTGGCCATATTTCAGAGCTGCAACATCTCTGGAGTGCCCAAAAGCACAAGGTGTGCAATACTCAGAGACATGGCCAAGGTAAGAAAGGCTGAAAGACGACCACCACTGAACAAGACACACAAGCTGAAACGTCAAGACTGGGCCAAGAAATATCTCAAGACTGATTTTTCTAAGGTTTTATGGACTGATGAAATGAGAGTGAGTCTTGATGGGCCAGATGGATGGGCCCGTGGCTGGATTGGTAAAGGGCAGAGAGCTCCAGTCCGACTCAGACGCCAGCAAGGTGGAGGTGGAGTACTGGTTTGTGCTGGTATCATCAATGATGAGCTTGTGGGGCCTTTTCGGGTTGAGGATGGAGTCAAGCTCAACTCCCAGTCCTACTGCCAGTTCCTGGAAGACACCTTCTTCAAGCAGTGGTACAGGAAGAAGTCTGCATCCTTCAAGAAAAACATGATTTTCATGCAGGACAATGCTCCATCACACGCGTCCAAGTACTCCACAGCGTGGCTGGCAAGAAAGGGTATAAAAGAAGAAAATCTAATGACATGGCCTCCTTGTTCACCTGATCTGAACCCCATTGAGAACCTGTGGTCCATCATCAAATGTGAGATTTACAAGGAGGGAAAACAGTACACCTCTCTGAACAGTGTCTGGGAGGCTGTGGTTGCTGCTGCACGCAATGTTGATGGTGAACAGATCAAAACACTGACAGAATCCATGGATGGCAGGCTTTTGAGTGTCCTTGCAAAAAAAGGTGGCTATATTGGTCACTGATTTGTTTTTGAATGTCAGAAATGTATATTTGTGAATGTTGAGATGTTATATTGGTTTCACTGGTAAAAATAAATAATTGAAATGGGTATATATTTGTTTTTTGTTAAGTTGCCTAATAATTATGCACAGTAATAGTCACCTGCACACACAGATATGCCCCTAAAATAGCTAAAACTAAAAACAAACTAAAAACTACTTCCAAAAATATTCAGCTTTGATATTAATGAGTTTTTTGGGTTCATTGAGAACATGGTTGTTGTTCAATAATAAAATTAATCCTCAAAAATACAACTTGCCTAATAATTCTGCACTCCCTGTAGATGGTGATAGATTAGGAGGTGAGAGACTGTACAGAGGAAGAACAGGAAGAATGCAGGATTAATGAGGACACAGAGTGCAGGACCGAGAATGAATACACTATAGATGGTGATATAGGGGAGAGTCTGTGATTAAATAGGTTTAATATATATGACTTGCAAAAGTATTCACTCCCCTTGCCATTTTTTGTGTTTTTTGTTGACGCACAACATGTAATTAACATGGATTGTTTAAGGATTTGCATCATTTAATTTATAGAACATGCCCACAACTTTGAAGATGTTTTATTTTTTTTATTTTTATTGTGAAGCAAACAATAGGACAAAATAACAGAAAAAGTCAACGTGCATAACTATTCACCCCCCCTAAAGTCAATACTTTGTGGAGCCACCTTTTGCGACAATCACAGCTCCAAGTCGCTTTGGATAAGTCTCTATGAGCTTGCCACATCTTACCACTGGGATTTTTGCCCATTCCTCCTTGCAAAACTGCTCCAGCTCCTTCAAGTTGGATGGTTTGTGCTTGTGAACAGCAATCTTTAAGTATGACCATAGATTTTCTATTGGATTGAGGTCTGGGCTCTGACTAGGCCACTCCAACACATTTACTTGTTTCCCCTTAAACCACTCAAGTGTTGCTTTAGCAGTGTGCTTGGGGTCATTGTCCTGCTGGAAGGTGAACCTCGGTCCTAGCCTCAAATCACGCACAGAGTGGTACAGGTTTTGCTCAAGAATATCCCTGTATTTAGCACCATCCATCTTTCCCTCAACTCTGACCAGTTTCCTGGGCCAGCTGCTGAAAAAAATGGTTGTTCTTTGGGTGATGTGATTTGTTGGGTTTGCGCCAGACATAGCATTTTCTTTGATGACCGAAATGTTCAATTTTAGTCTCATCAGACCAGAGCCCCTTCCTCTATACATTTTGGGAGTCTCCTACATGCTTTTTCGCAAACTCAAAATGTGCAATTTTGTTTTTTGCTGAAAGTAATGGCTTTCTTCTGGCCACTCTGCCATAAAGCCCAACTCTATGGAGCGTACGGCTTATTGTCATCCTATGTACAGATACTCCAGTCTCTGCTGTGGAACTCTGCAGCTCCTCGAGGGTTACCTTAGGTCTCTGTGCTGCCTCTCTGATTAATGCCCTCCTTGCCCGGTCCATGAGTTGTAGTTTTATATAAATAACGAGCTGAGATTAGGAACACTCTCTTAAACTGATTGCTTCTAATCTCAGCTTGTTACCTGCATAAAAGACACCTGTCCACACAGGCAATCAATCAGATTCCAAACTCTCCACCATGGCCAAGACCAAAGAGCTGATCAAGGATGTGAGGGAAAAGATTGTAGACCTACTCAAGGCTGGAATGGGCTACAAGACCATCGCCAAGCAGCTTGGTGAGAAGGTTACAACAGTTGTGCGATTATTCGCAAATGGAAGAAACACAAAATAACTGTCAGTCTCCCTCGGTCTGATGCTCCATGCAAGATCTCACCTCATGGAGTTTCAATGATCATGAGAATGGTGAGGAATCAGCCCAGAACTACACGGGAGGATCATGTTAATGATCTCAAAGCAGCTGGGACCATAGTCACCAATAAAACAATTGGTAACACACTACGCCGTAAAGGACTGAAATCCTGCAGCGCCTGCAACGTCCCCCTTTTCAAGAAAGCACATGTACAGGCCCGTCTGATGCTTGCCAATGAACATCTGAATGGACGGGGCCAAGTACCATCAAATCTTGGGTGATAAACTCCTTTCCTGTGCCAGGGCATTGAAAATGGGTCGTGGATGGGTATTTCAGCATGACAATGACCCAAAACACACAGCCAAGGTACCAAAGGAGGCTCAAGATGAAGCACATTAAGGTCCTGGAGTGGCCTAGCCAGTCTCCAGACCTTAATCCCATAGAAAATCTGTGGAGGGAGCTGAAGGTTTGTGTTGCCAAACAACAGCCTTGAAACCTTAATGACTTGGGAGAGGATCTGCAAAGAGGAGTGGAACAAATTCCCTCCTGAGATGTGTGCAAACCTGATGGCCAACTACAAGAAACGTCTGAACTCAGTGATTGCCAACAAGAGTTTTGCCACAAGTGCGATGTCGAAGGGATCAAATACTTATTTCACTCATTGACCTGCAAATCGACTTTTAACTGATAATATCAAAAACAAATTATGAGTATCTACTTCCAAAACACCCAACGTCATCTACTTTTCATGCTCTCCCAAAAATCCATAAAAAAAGTAACCCAGTAGGCCCACAGTCTCCGGTACAAACAACTTAACGGAGAGGATTAGTGTTCTGGTTGATCAAGATCTAAACTAATGGTATGTTACCTACCCTTCTTTATAAATGATACTACAGATATATTAAGACAGATGGATAATTTATGGGTACTTTCCTCATCTATGTTAGCAAGCATCATTTATAATATGGTGGGCAAAAGAGCGATAGAAGCCCTCCACCGTACAGTAGTACAGTAAATAAATAGTACATTTGTGTTCACATTTGAATGTCTAAAGCAAGTTAAAAAAACTACTTCCAGATCAGAATTCCGAGAAAAACAGTTATTACACTGCATTCTGGAAAGCTGAGCTGGGACATGCAAATGTGCCCACAAAATGTCTAGCTCTTCAATCTATAGCCCATTTTAAACATGGCTATATATATATATATATATATATATATATATATATATATATATATATATTTTTTTTTTTTTTTTACATAATAGTTTTTGTACTTACAATATGTTTCATATGTGATATTGATCTACTTGATCTAGATCTGATTACAAGTCCCTTGCTGTAGGCACATTGCTAAGTAATTCAGGTAAAATAGTGCCATAATAATACTTGTTTATATAATAAGTATAATTATTATACTTTAAATGTTAATTTAATTTTAGTTACTACAGTATTGAAAGTCAAGTGAACATGTATAAGTATATTAACTGTGGCACTCTGCATACTTATTACAGACTGCTGGGATAGATGTGATAAATTATAGGGTATTCTATGTATATGTACACATGACCATGGCTATGGATATATAAATATATGTTTTGTAGTCATAGAGACATTTCTGATAATTCTCATGTACTACTTTGAAAAAAAATACTATTTACTCTCTCTATCCCTCTGTCTGTCTGTCTCTCTCTCTATATATATACACACACGTAATTTCACATCATACATATACATACTCCTTCACCCATGTCTTATATAAACACACCTAATTTCTTACACAGTATCTAATTATAAATACTTCTGTCCATATAAAAACTCTAATATAAATGTACAACTCCTTTTCTTCACTATGTAAACATATATACACACATACAGATGAACATACACACCCATCCCTCCACACTATCGGTATATAACTATATCAGTATAAACTCACAGATCACATCTCCCAACTGCTTCCTTGTTGTTTCAACGTCGCAGATCTACATGACGCACACTCTGCAGGACGTGTTGAGTTAGGGAACGTAGTAGATGGATGCACCATTTTTGTTATGGGCAATATCGTGTAGAACATTTATCTGAAGTTTAGTGACATCACTGAGGAATACACGTATTCTACACTTAGACTAACTATAACCTTTAACGAATTGACGGCCCTATATCTATTTACATACCTGCATTAACGTATAGGAACACCGCTCCCTCTTTTATTGGATTATTCGTGCAGTGGTTTGTAGGAGTTGGCATGTCCACTCGCATCCTATCCCTGCTTACATGTGTAATGGTTCTGTAAGCCGTGGGCAATACAATGTATGTGTTAATTATTTCAATTTACTGGCAATTAATATAAAACATTTGATCTCAGCTTCCTATAAGCCTTTTATATGTATCATGTTTACTCCCATGTTTTAGTGGTCGCGATCACAGTCACACACTCACCTTAAGTGGTTGTTGATTATCATGTGACCTTTTAACTGGGAAACGAAGTCCTGGCAATGCTTCTCTGCATCAAAAACATCACTTCTGGTTGCTTTCAGGATGAACTGGGAGTAGCAACAATACACTGAGGAGAAAGTGAGTGAGAAACAATCACCTATAATAGTTGTGAGCAAGTGGGTTGTTGCTAACGATGTGGGCTCACTTAGCAAGCCTGCGGCCTTCGCAGAGCGAGGGCCTCAGTTGCTGGCATGGAGCGCCAAAGGCGCTCCTTGCCAGCAACTGCGGACCTCGCAACATTTACGGACTTACAACAAACAAATACGAGATGCAGGACTTAGAAAAAAAAAAAACAATACGACCTCGCAAAGATACAACTTTAACGGCTGTACCGCGGGAACCTGAAAACATTAGAAAATCAATAAATACACACAACAAACACATGAAAAGCTTACACACAGCAAGGGGGGCACCCAGGACCTCTGCAAGTGAAGTTACACCTCCATTTAAGTCCAAATTACAGAGTTTAGACACCCGAAAATCACTTAAGCGAGAGAAAAAATGGCCGCCAAAAACACGAAAATGGGGCTACAGGATCCTAAAGACTCAAAACACCACCAAACATACAGATTTTCCTAAAAAAACAGACGGCATCCAAGAACAAGAACAAGGACGCAAAATCAGCCACAGCCGCGTACCACACATTAGGCGCCATTTTAGAACACTAACTTACACAATCCGAAAGTACACAGCTACCCTAACAGATTTTTCTCACGCACACTATTTACACTACACACTGCATACATTGCTGACACTTACACAGCAGCTCCACCGCACTGAAAACACACATTGTATGCTGCAGCGCTCATCCATACGACCCACGGGCGCTCAATGCGCTGGTGGCGCTCATCCCTACAACCAGCGGGACTACAGATCAACAGAAATTTCAATTATACAATTCACAATGCGAGACCCGTAGTAGTTTGAAAAAATCACGGCCTGTAACACTTTACAAAGGAAAGCGGAACTTATTAAAAAAAAAAATTACGAGCCGTGGGACTTTAGTTAACAGCCGAACCGTGCACATCCAAAAACACAAAGAAAATAAGAAAATACATAAAAAAATCATCACACACAGCACGGGGGGACAGCCAGGACGTCTGGGAGTGAGGTTGCACGCAATTTTAAACCAAATTTTCTGAGTTTCGGCACTCTAAAATCGCCTAAGCGCCCAAAAAAATGACCCGCGAAAAAAACAAAAACGAGGCTACATAACCAAGCAAAACACCACCAGGCACATACGACTTTTACCCAGGAACATACAAGGTACAAAATACACTATTAGGAAGGACAGAAAATGCTCGAAAGACACGTAACACATAGACAATCGCCGCCATTTTACAAAACTAACTTGCAAATAATATCATTACTATTCTAAAATGCCGCTTTACCATACTAAACAAACGATTTGGGCTTGCGCACGCAGCCTATTTATACTGCACACTTGCCACATTGCTGACACTTTCTACTCAGGCTCATTGTACATTTTCTGCTGCAGGAAAATCAAAAGAGATTGTTAGCTTTTCAGGATATTGATTGCTGGATATATTCATTACAAATAGGTAAAGTATATAAATGTATTATTTAATTAATTAATTAACTCATTATTATAAAAAAATATATATATAAAAAATACAAATAGCAGAGGAGAGGCTCGCAATGAGCACCATAGGTACTCAGAGGACCAAGAGCCTTACATTGTGTGGCAAACAGCATTACCTGCCTTACAATTTTATGACCGTCATTTTTTGATGGACAATTCGCTAGTTATTATATATAACTAGCGACTTGCCCGTCAAAAAATGACGGTCAATAAAATGTTAATGTTGTGAAAAAATTTTGCAACACAATATTAGTATGATATATTTGTCACCTATTTTTTATCTAAAAATAAATACACAATTTTTTTTTTTACTTTTTTTTTTTTAACTTTCAACTTATATTTAACCAACATGTTTCAATTTATTTTTTCAATCTTCAGTCTTTTAATTGTGATATATATAATAACAATATAAGAATGTGTTAATTTTTCATGCATACATATTGTAAAGTCTAACATGAAAGTTTGTAACAGGCAACTTGTATATTAAACAATCTTTAAACATTTTTTTAACAATAGTAACACTTTTCAATTGATATTTATCGATGACTAACTGCGGACTATATTAACTTAGAGTAACTAAATTGTTTTAACAATGACATGCTTTTTATCATTTTTTACATTTTTGTTAAACTCTTGTTAAACTAAATTTGCATTGAATCCAGAGGAAGGCAAACAATTAAAACCCCCATTGAAACTTGGCCAATTGTATCAGAGGGAAAAAAAATAATTCCTTCCTGACCCCATTAACTGGCGATCGGATTACTCCCTGAATCAATACTCTGTCTTTAAATGATACAGTTCAAATTATGATGAAATGCTGCAACTTGTAGTAATATACATGTTTGACTATACCACATATATATTTAACTAACTGTCAAAAACGTTTAAAATACACATATTTAACATATTAAATTGTAACATCAAACAATAACATTTATCTCTTGCAAGTCACGAAAATGTCAGATAATTGTTTTGTGGGGCCAATCATGTGAATATGAAACTTTTAACCCATTCCAATATGTTTAAGGATGTTGTTTTTCTTGTCGTTTATTTTTTTTGTTTTGTTCTGTTTATCCTTTGTGCAAATGTCACATAGAGTTTCGTAAGTGAAATAGTGGTCCCCTATTTAAAGAGTCCCAGAGTATTTCAATTTTGTACTGGAAGTAAAACCATTGTTCTCTATGTTTTTTAGTCCATTCTATAGAGTTTCTTCTTGAAATATTGTTTTTGTGCAATCATATTGAGTACCATAAAATGTTGTCGTGGAAATGAAACCACTGTCCTCTATCAATTGGCAAAATTGCAATTGAATGAGGGCCATAGTTTTTGGTGTAAACGCATCCATCGTCCAATAAATGACCCTGACTTTCGTTTTCTTCAACATGCACTTTAATTTCGTTTGGATTTGTGCACCTTGAAAAAGCAACATAGAGTTGTCCATGTGCAAAAACTTGTTCTTTTAAAAAAATCCCAACAGACTTAAAAGTTTGTCCTTGGATTTTATTGATGGTCATGGCAAATGCCACGATAACTAGAAATTGTCTCCTTTGAAGGACAAAAGGCAAACCACTCTCACTTGGAGCTAAATCAATTCTTGGTATAAAAACTTGTTCACCTTTATGGGTCCCAGTTATAATTTCTGCATGTATAAAATGATCTTTCAACTCATGCACAATGAATCTGGTCCCATTACAAAGTCCTTTTTTTTTATTCATATTTCGCAATAACATGACAATTGCGCCTTTTTCAATTGTAAAATATGTGGTGGCATTCCAGATGGTGTTAACGAATTAATAAATTCGATACTAAAATTCGATTTACTGTCTTTATCATCAGACAGAACTGAATCTGCACTGTAATAATTCTTTTGTGGTGCATTGATGTATTTTAAAATTTCATTATTTACATTCAAGGCATCAATATTTTTTGATGTTAATATCACTTTGTTTGCAATGTCTGAGTAATCCTCGTTATTCATTGCAAACCATTTCTGATGGAATTTCAAGGGTATCATTTGGTAAATCCTGTATTTCTGGATGTTTTCCTTCTCCGATTTTAATGAGCCAATCATGTATTCATTTTGGCCTTCAGATCTCATATTTAATTCTAATTTCAGATGTGTAAATATGAATACATGTTTCAATGATCTCCGTTCTTTTTCCATGTGGCACAACAGGTAATGTTTGCCTAAAATCTCCTCCTAACAGCATCACCTTTCCACCAAATGGCAATTTATTATCCATCACTTCTTTTAAGAATCTGTCAATACATTGCAGTGCATGACATGACATCATTGTTGCCTCGTCTATGATAATTAGTTTACTTTGTTTACATTTTTTTGCTTGTAAGGAATTCAGTCGAATATCTGACACTGATGTTTCCAAAATGGAAACTGGCAGCTTAAATCCACTATGCACAGTTCTACCTCCATCTAACAAAAGTGCAGCAATTCCAGTTGTTCCAAATGGCATAGCTATCTGACCCTGTGATCGAATATAACTCATCAAGAAATTGTACAGATAAGTTTTTCCTGATCCACCTGGGCCGTCTAGATAGAAATACCGGTCTATGACCATTTCATCATCTGTAGCATTTGTGATGGCATGAAATGCTTCTAACTGTAAAGTATTTAAAGTTGCCAGTTTTTCTTCAGTTTTTTGTTTTTGTAGCTCAGTGTCATAATCATCAAAATTGATATCATCTATAAGTCCTGGATCTGGCAAATTAAAACTTGCACAATTTAATCCATGAGCCAACAGTATTTCTTGTATTTCCATCAAGGTTTTTAACAGTGCTATTGGTTCCTTGTAACGTTTCAAGAAGTCTTCTGACATATGTAATTTAAATGTTTACCACAAAGTAAAAGCATCAGATACATTGCAAAAGATGCAAATGAATGCAAATTGTTGTCTCATTTGCTTTGGCATTTGACATAGTGCTGCTTCTTCCAGACACCTCTGCCATTCTGTATCATCAGCTATGAAGTTTTGATGTCTTGCAGCTAATAGGAATGTATCATAAACTATGTCATTCACTGTACGCAAATGCTCAAAACTCTATGCCCCAGGAACATGTAGCAGAAGTGATCTTAAGCTGAAACGTTCAATGTCCCTTGGATCGACGGTATAAATGTCGCCATAGACCATTTATAAATACATAGTGATATGGTATCTCTATGTATAAAAATTGTCTGTCCTGCGTATCCTGGCAGTTTAATTTAAACCATGCAGTAAGTGTGGTATCTCTGTGTTCACTTTGATCTAATGCAGTTCTTTCATTTCCTGCAGTAAAGCAAACAAACTGACTTTGAGGCAAATGTACACCTAAACGATAGATAGCATGCATCTCAAATTTCAAAAGGCGCCACATTGCTTCAGGAGCACTCACATAGCGAGCATCTAAATAATTTGATAGTTCATCATGTAAAATTGGATTTTCGGTTTCGTTTGCAGCACCTTGCACAACAACAGTAGCTGCGTAATATCCTTTGTATATATATTTATACACATACTTGATTGATTTAATCGAAGTGCAAGCTTCCACATTGATGTGTGCATTGTACTTGATGAGCAAATGTGGATTGTATGGAACGACAAATCTATTATCAACCTTTTGCCCACGGATAATAGCTGTTTGTCCTTGTGTTCTTTTATACAAAGGGTATCCATCACAATTTGCATAAGTTTGCATTTGAAATTGTTTTGGAAATTCTTTAGTACATTTTTTTTCCATACATGGTGAATTAGGATTTATCTCTCCACATGGGCCATGAATCATTCTGTGTGTAACAATCTCCCAAAGTTTGTTATATTTTTTTTGCTCTGGCAATTCAGCCGAAATTACTGAATCCACTCTCTCTGCAGTATTCAACTTATCTTTTTCCTGCAGTATTAAAAGTATGTGAGCATGTGGCAGTCCTCTTTTTTGAAATTCAATGGTGTAAACAAAAGCCACACATTGTCCAAATAAGTGTGCTTTAGTGATATCATGTATTAATGAATTGAGTTTGATTATGAATACTCTTGCCATTTAATCTGGTCGGTCAGAAGTAGTTTGTCCCAGATTCAAATTTTCCTTGATCTCTGGCCATTGTGGATTACACGTGAATGTAATAAATAAATCTGGTTTTCCAAATTTTGTGACAATAGCCATGGCATCATTATACCTTTCTCGCATATTGCGAGGAGATCCTTGGAAAGTGGAGGGCAAAATAATTGCTCTTCCAGCTGGAATGTCTCTATTGGAAGCTAATTCTGCCACATAATCCATTAATCCACAATACTGTTCTACTCGCAACTTATTTTGTTGAAATTTAATGAAATTTAGATTATTGGCTTCAACTTGTAGATATGAATCAATAATCCATTGTTTAGTGAGTCTGCCCCCATTTAAAATTGGATTAAAAGAATCCCGGATAGCAGTTTGTGCCACTTTATATTCCAGCATGGAAATATTAGATCGAAGTTTAGTATTGGTATAACTTTCCAATTGTAATTTTGGTTCCCATCCAGGTTCCCCATTTGGAAAGAAAATGGGATATGTCATTGGATCTAAATTCCAGCTTAATATATTTATGTTGATAAATGGTTGTTCTTCATTGCGTGGATATATTCTAATATCCCGCTGAAAAGGTGGTTCACCATCTTCATTTTTAAACACCATGGCAACCTAATTTACTGTAGGTAAATTATATCGTCTTTGATCAGTGTTACGATCTCTTTTTAACACCATATTTACTCTTGGTGTAGGCAATTGATGTCTTTGAGCATGTTCCTGTTGTTCTTTTTCAAGCTGTGCTAATTGTTTGTATGCTTGACTGTATGTTTTTTTTGCCATAATTTTATCCAGCTGTTCAAAGACTATGCGCAAACACTGTTTATTTTCTGGAAGCGTCATTCTTTGTTCCACAGTTATAAGACCTTATGTTTTTTTTAAATTAGTATAATTTGGAAATGTTGGATCGCTCATAATACTTTCGAAATAATCTGGAAATGGGTGTCTTAGTGGAAGTCTTACCTTTCCTTTCTGACAGCAACTAATTACATTTCCATCAGTAGGTCTTTCCTTTAGAAACTGATAGGCCCCACAAAACTGACAAACCACATTAAGTAATCCACAATAATGAGTGTCTACTTGTAGTGCAGTACTAAACACATTGTCATGTATTTTTTCAACATAGATATCAGAACCACTTTCTATATGTCATGTGTCTCTACATTTAAGTCATTAGGCAATATAGAATAATTGGACAATGGTTCACAGACATGTTTTTGTTTACTTTTTCGTTTCTTGGAAGCCCCAACACACTCACTTGCTGCTTTCTTACTCATTTTTCTTTTATTTAAAAGTCTCTGTCGATCTTTTCTCAAGAGTTGTGAAGTTTCCAGTGTCTGAGCATCTCTCCACCTTTGCTTCCTTTCCCTTGCCAATCTTCTTTTGCGTTCAATTTTGTCTTCTCCATTATCCGCCATTTTAATCTGTAATTGTAAATAGAGATGTAATTATTGTTTGTTGTTTGTTTTGTGTACATATTGTTTTTTCCTTTTTGTACTGTTACATTAAACTTGATGAATGAACTAATCAATCATTTTAAAATCTTGCACTTTTTTACAATGAAATAAATTAAACCATTTCAAAACTTTTTTATTGACATATATTAAATAGGAATGAGCTGCACATATATATATATTTATTATTAATCCTTCAATTCCATTCATTCTTGATTGACTTCACTGCATACATTGAATTCCTTTTTTTCGCAAGTGTTCTAAACTTCTTTTTTTTTAAATATTATTATTAATTATTATTCTCTTTGCAACTTTACATAACTGCATGTTAAAAATTGTTCTTAACTGATGACTAATTATTATACGTTAATGAATCAATAAGTACTCTCCATTTTAACAAAATATAATATAGCCTTTTTTGTTCCATCACTACAGAATTAAATGTTATACCTGTGAAGATGATCTTGATGTTGTTGAAAGGCTGCAAACTCGACGCTGTGTGTTGATTCAGTTGCAGATCCGATGAAACTGTTAAATAAAAATGAGATTCTTTTTAATATTTTGCTTCATCCATATCATTCAATCAGCAGCAACAGACAAATATATGGATAGATTAAGAACCTAAAAGCATATTCCTGAATATCTTGCTGTAGTAATATAATAAAATTCTGTACCTGTCAAGATTATCCTTATGATGTTCAATGGGTCCAAACATCACTGTCTCTGTTCATTCAGCTGCAGCTCCGCTGAAAGTGTACAAGATGGTAAAATTAATGTATAATATGTTGCTTCATCTGTATCAATCAATCAGCGTGAACAGAGATATTTTTGCATAGATTAAAAACATGAAATGATGATATCAATCAATCAACATGAACACAGATATGTTAGCATAGATTAAAAACATGCAATCAATATTCCTGTTAGTCTTTAAATAAGACTCATTTAATATCCATTAATCTTAAATTAATGTCTGACTAAATATAACGTGTACTAAATATAACATATAATGAGTATGTTACAACTGAATTATTAAAATAATGTACATTACTAATTAATAAAATAAGAATCAATTAATGTTCATTAATATTAAAGTAATGTCTGAGTAAATATAACGTCAAGATGTAAGCATGAGTATATTCCCTTTTTTTGGGGGGGGGGGGTTACTTTATAATAAATTATGAATTATTAAAATTAATGAATGTGTTGCATTTTTTATGCACATTCTTAATTGTTAACCTTTTTTGATATTAATGATTAGTAACGATTAATTAATTAATTAATTAAAGTACATTATGAATGTCATTTACAATTCTTTCACACAGGTAAGCACGATATTATTTTTCAATTAAATAAATTTCAATTTCTTGTTTCCTCTCATTTTTTTTTTATTATTTAAAAATTAATGAACTAATTAATCATTAATGATAATTAAAGTTATTACCTTTTTTAATGTAATATTGCTTAAGCAGTATCCTGAAGAGCTAACAATCTCTTGAGATTTTCCGGCATCAGAAAATGTCCAGTCAGACTGTCATCACCTGAGGAGAAAGTGTCAGTTATGTGTCAAGTGTGCCCTATATATAGGCTTTGTGCGCGAGACAAATCCGTTGTTTTAGGCGGGAAATCTGCGGTGCCGCGAGACAAATGTGTTGTTTTAGGTGGGAAATATGTATTAATGCGTAAATGTGTAATTTCGTTTTGTAAAACGTGTTCGCTATTGTCTTTTTTTACGCATTGCGCGGTAATTGAGCATCCTTGGTATCGTTATTTTTCAAGTACATACGTCTCTGGCTGTGTTTTACGCACTTCGTAGTCGTGTAGCCTCGTTTTCATTTTTTTCGGCGCCCATTTTTTTCACGCCTAGGAGATTTTGGATCTTTATAAATCGTCAAAATCTATGTAAATTGGAGTTCCACCTCACTCCCAGACGTCCTGCCTGGTTCCCCATGCTGTAAGTGATATTTTTGTTATTTTTTTGTGTGTATTTAGTGTTTTGTAATTGTTTTTGTTCCGCCGCTAGTCTCGTAATTTTTTTCATCTCGTATTTTTTTTTCTAAGTCCCACGTATTGTATAAAAGTGCTACAGTTTAACGGCTCGCCAGCAATGAGCGCCTACTACGCTCATTGCCAAAGTGCTACGGTTTAACAGCGAGGCTCGCCGGCAATGAGCACCTGCGGCGCTCATTGACAAAGTGCTACTGTTTAACGTCTCGCTACGCGAGGCTCGCCGAGCGATGAGCACCTACGCCGCTCATTGCTAAGTCGTACGCACTACCCAAACAGCGTGACGACGAATCGTAGTTGGACAATTATAATATGTGACTAGCGACTTGCCCGTCAAAAATGATGGGGCAATAAAAAAGTGTTGAAATGCTGTTTGTCACACAATGTGAGTGTACTGTGTGCCTCAACTATATAGACCCCTATAACACACTAATGAACGCATGTAATAACACTGTAAGTGCCATGAGGGTCATGCAGGACCCTCATGACACAAAGTGTAAGCACTACACCATTTTAACCCGGTCTCTTATGGGGGTCTATACAGACCCTCATAAGCTTCTATTTAACCCCATTAGTCCCATAAGGGTATTTAAAGACCCTCATGGGACAGTTAGAAGCCTAACATTACCCCGTAAGTGCTATGAGGGTTCTCCAGTACCCTCATGACACTAAGTACAAACACTACACTGCACTATAGCCCCCAATAAACCATTAAATTTAAACTAACACCCCTCTACACTAACCTATTAATATTAACCCCCCCACCACTGTAATTACAGAAAATAAAAAAACTAAGTCACAAAAAAAAATAAACCTACATTACAGAAAATAAAAAAACCTAAGTCACAAAAAAAAGGAACATTACAGAAAATAAAAAAAAATACATTACACCCCCCCACAGAAAAAACAATTACACACCTGAAAAGAAAATACATATATAATACATACAATACAATACAAATAAAATAAAATACAATCCCCCCCTTTCTAACATACAATCAATACTATCTATCTAAAATACATCCCCCAATCTATCTAATATACAATAAATCCTAACTATCTAAAATACATACCCCTATGTAACATACAATAAATACTATGGGCCTCATTCTATTATCGGCCGCTGCGGGGCCGCAAGGACCGGCCGCAAGCTTTACGGCTATTCTATTCCCCTCCGGCCGGGGACTCCGGCAGGCTTGCGGCCGGTGCCTTGCTATCTCTTGCGGCCGATCGCGCCGAAGGAAAGCCTTTGATCTAAAACGGCCGCAAGGAAATCGGCCGTAAGAAAAGCCTGGTTGCGATTCTATTGCTCCGGGAACCCTCTCTGCAAGGCTAAAAACGAGCCGCAGCTTACTTGCAGCAAACAGGTCCCGCTAGCACCAATTAAGCACCTAAAATAGCTCAAATAAAGCCATCCTGCACTTTGCGGAGTCTATAAAGTGATATTTGGTGTTAGAAAAAATAGTACATAATTACCCTATACTCAAATCCGTAAAATAATTTTTTTTTAATATACGTAAAATATCCATGTAAAAAGTCCAGAGTGCGTGGAGCACCTCAGACACGCCCACGCCGCAGCCGGAAAATAAAGTTAATTTGAACTCGGGTTTGGGCTGATGTGCAAGCTTGAGAGTGGGTTACTTTTAATCCTCATGTCCCCCAATATGATCCCTAGCATTTACAGAGCTGTACAGTGCAGGCTTGAATTTATTTTTGCGTTTTTATATTTCTGAGCTTACGGCCGGTTCCAAGATATGCGGCCGGCCGTAAGGGGAGATCCTTCCGGGGCCGTATAATAGAATCGCGAGTTAACTGAACCCCCGCAAGGAATCGCAGCCTTACGGCCGATTTACGGACGATAATAGAATGAGGGCCTATATAATTTACAATAAATCCTATCTAAAATACTGTACATACCTCTAGCATACAATAAATCCTAACTATCTGAAATACATACCCCTATCTAACATACAATAAATGCTATCTACATATACAAACCGTAATTCTAAGCTGAAATAAAATAATTAAGACCACTTACCTTTGCAGATGTCCCTTCAGATCAGCAACAAATTTACATAAAATAAATAAACATTCTAACTGTTCTAAATATTCTACTCACCTTTCCAGCATGTCCCCGTCCTTCTTCTTTTCTTTTCCGGCGCGTCCCCTGTTGAAAAAAAAAAAAACATTACATTACTACAACATACATATAAACCTAACAAAAAGCCAATCAGAACGGGATACACCCCAAAATACCACTCTGATTGGATAATGCACCTGTCAATTTTTATTTTAACCAATCAGAAGGCTTTATTGCCATAAGCCAATCACAATGGGATACACCCCCACAGGGTGAGTGGCTGAAGACATCTGCGCCTTCTCATTGGCTGTTATACTAATTGACATTGACAACAGCCAATTAGAAGGCGCAAATGCCTTCAGCCAATCACTAAGTGGGGGTGTATCCCATTTTGATTGGCTATTGTCACTGCAACCAATCAGAATGCGCAGATGCCTCCAGCCAATCACCCTGTGGGGGTGCATCCCATTGTGATTGGCTGAAGGCATCTGCACCTTGTGATTGGTTTAAATAAAGATTGACAGGTGCATTAGCCAATCAGAGTGGGATTTTGGGGTGTATCCCTTACTGATTGGCTCACACATTGGCGCCTTCTGATTGGCTGAATTTGATAGACAGCGTTTCGGCCAATCAGAAGGCACCATTGCCTATTTTCTTCCGGAAAAGGCTCTAGGAGGCTCATTAGCGTCGGGGAGGTATGTGAGTGCGGATCTCCGTTATTATTTTTTTTGAGCGTGGATTGTTCCAGGGCGGGGCAGAAGAGGAGGAGGCCTGGGACATCGCGGGGAGTTAAGTACAATGTAGATTATGTTTATTTTATTTGTTTTATGTTTATGTATGTTGTAGTAATGTAATGTTTTTTTTAACAGGGGCCGCGCCGGAGAAGAGGAAAAGATGGATGGGGACATTCTGGAAAGGTGAGAAGAATATTTAGAATATTTATAATGTTTATTTATTTTCTGTAAATGTGTTGTACTAATTTTTTTTTCTTTTCCCCTAGGTTGGTGATCTGAAGGGACATCTGCAAAGGTAAGTGGTCTTAATTATTTTATCTTACCTTAGTATTAGGGTTTGTAAATAGAGATAGCATTTATTGTATGTTAGATAGGAGTATGTTTTTTTGATAGTTAGGATTTCTTGTATGTTAGTGGTATGTATTTTAGATAGTTAGGATTTATTGTATGTTAGGGGTATGTATTTTAGATAGTTATGATTTATTGTATATTAAATAGTATTGTATGTTATATAGGGGTATATATTTTAGATAGATAGTATTTATTGTAAATTATATAGTATTTATTGTATGTTACATAGGGTTATGTATTTTAGATAGTTAGGATTTATTGTATATTAGATAGATTGGGGGATATATTTCAGTTAGATATTATTGATTGTATGTTAGATATTTTATTTTATTTGTATTGTATTGTATGTATTCTATGTATTTCATTTTCAGGTGTGTAATTTTTTTTTTTTCTGTAGTCGGGGTGGAGGGCGTTTTTTATTTTCTGTAATGTTCCTTTTTTTGTGACTTGTTTTTTTTAATTTTCTGTAATGTAGATTTTTGATTTTTTGTGACTTTAGTTATTTTTTTTCTGTAATTAGAGTGGCGGGGGGATAATTAGGGGGCAGGTAGATAGTGTAGGAAGGTAGTGTATGTGTTAATAGATTAGTGTAGAGGGGGGTTAGTTTAGATTTAATGGTTTATTGGGGGGTATAGTGCAGTGTAGTGTTTGTACTTAGTGTCATGATGGTCCTTGAGGACCGTCATGGCACTTATGTGGTTAATGTTAGTGTTGTAACAGCCCCATAAGGGTCATAATATACCCTTATGGGAATGATGGGGTTAAATAGAGGCTTATGAGGGTCTGTATTGACCCCCATGAGTGACAGGGTTAATTATGGGTTTATGGGTGTCTGTATTGACCCTCATGAGTGATGGGGTTAATTAAGTGCTTATGGGGTCTGTATTCAACCCATGAGTAACAGGGTTAATTATGGGTTTATGGGGGTGTGTATTGACCCTCATGAGTGACGGGGTTAATTAAGTGCTTATGGGGGTCTGTATTGACCCCCATGAGTGACAGGATTCATTAAGTGCTTATGGGGGTCTGTATTAACCTCCATGAGTGCCAGGGTTATTTACTGGCTTATGGGGATATGTATTGACCCCCATGAGTGACAGGGTTAATTATTGGCTTATGGGGGTCTGTATTGACCCCCATGAGTGACAGGGTTAATTATGGGTATTTGGGGGTCTGTATTGACCCCCATGAGTGAGCGGGTTAATTAAGTGCTTATGGGGGTCTGTATTGTCCCCCATGAGTGACAGGGTTAATTATAGGTTTATGGGGGTCTGTATTGACCCCCATGAGTGACAGGGTCAATTAGGGGTTTATGGGTGTCTGTATTGACCCCCATGAGTGACCGGGTTAATTAGGGGTTTATAAGTGTCTGTATTGACCCCCATGAGTGACAGGGTTAATTAAGTGCTTATGGGGGTCTGTATTGACCCCCTATGCGGGACAGGGTTAATTAAGTGCTTCGCAAGGGTCCGCATTTGCGGACCAAAGTCCTGCGTCTCGTACCAAACCAGTTCTTGCGAGCTCGCTTCCCATTGTGATTGGCTATTGTCACTGCAACCAATCAGAATGCGCAGAATGCACCCTGTGGGGGTGTATACCATTGTGATTGGCTGAAGGCATCTGCGCCTTGTGATTGGTTTAAATAAAGATTAACAGGTGCATTAGCCAATTAGAGTGGGATTTTGGGGTGTCTCTCTTTCTGATTGGCTCACACATTGGCGCCTTTTGATTGGCTAAATTTGATAGACAGCCTTTTCAGCCAATCAGAAGGCGCCATTGCCTATTTTCTTCCAAAAAAGGCTCTAGGAGGTTTTGTTGCGTCGGGGGGGGGGGGGGGGGGGGGGTACGCAAGTGTGGATCTCCGTTATTATTATTTTTTAGATCTCGGATTGTTACAGGGCGGAAAAAGAGGAGGCCGGGAACATCACGGGGAGGTAAGTACCATGTAGATTATGTTTATGTTATTTATGTTTATGTATGTTGTAGTAATGTAATTTTTTTTTTTAACAGGGGCCGTGCCGGAGTAGAAGAAAAGAAGAAGGACGGGGACATGCTGGAAAGGTGAGAAGAATATTTAGAATATTTATTATGTTTATTTATTTTCTGTAAATGTGTTGTACTATTTTTTTTTCTTTTCCCCTAGGTTGGTGATCTGAAGGGACATCTGCAAAGGTAAGTGATCTTAATTATTTTATTTTAGCTTAGTATTAAGATTTGTAAATAGAGATAGCATTTATTGTATGTTAGATTGGGGTATGTATTTAAGATAGTTAGGAGTTATTGTATGTTAGGGGTATGTATTTTAGATAGTTAGGATTTATTGTATATTATATAGTACTAGCGAATTGCCTGTCAAAAAATGACGGCAATCAAATTGTAAGTGAGCTAATGCTGTTTGGTGTATAATAATAAAATAACTAATAGATTAATAAAGTAATATACTTTACTTATTTTTAAGTAATATATGCAGGAATCATAGTGTTGATGAGCTGACAATATGTTTTGATGTTGCTGCAGCATCAGTGCTGTGGAGCTGCTGTGTAAGCGTGATGAATGTGTGTAGTGTAATAGTGTGCGTGCGCGAGGCAAATCCATTAGCGTAGCTGTGTACTTCCGCATTGTATAAGTTATTGTTCTAAAATGGCGGCTAATGTGTGGTATGCGGCTGTGGCGGAATATCCGTAGCTGTTTTCTGGTGTTTTGCGTGTTTCTGGTGTTTTTTTGCGTGTTTAGAGTCCTGTAGCCTTCCAGTAACTACAGTAGTTGAATAATCAGAGTATTGCAGTATATGGTGATACCTTTTTTATTGGACAAACATTCATTATGATAAGCTTTTGAGAGTAGACTTCTTTATCAAGTCTTTTGCAGTACCATATATATATATATATATATATATATATACACATATATATATATATATATATATATATACACACATATATATATATATATATACCTGTACTGTCTGTCCGCCCGCTCTAACCGCTCGCTCGCTCCTGGCACCGGCAGCCTGCCCATATCCCATCCCTCCACAGCTGTTGGCCCCTCGTTCTCGCAGAGTGGCCTGTGATTGGCCAGTCTCAGCTGCCACTCATTCTTCCTTCCTATCTGCCTAGCCTCCCTCCCCACAATGAGACCCGCATCTAAAAAAAAACAAAAAAAACACAGGCGGCGTATGCCCCAAAGGCGGCTTCGCGAGGGCCTCAGATGCTGACAAGGAAGTAATGTATGCATATAGTATTGATTGTATGTTAGATAGATAGGGGGTTATTGTATTTGTATTGTATTGTATGTATTCTATGTATTTCCTTTTCAGGTGTGTAATTTAAACTTTTTTCTGTAGTGGGGGTGGCGGGGGGCATTGTAATATATTTTTTTTATTTCTTTAATGTTCCTTTTTTATTTTTTGTGACTTAGTTTTTTTTATTTTCTGTAATGTAGATTTTTGATTTTTTTTTGTGAATTAGGTTTTTTATTTTCTGTAATGTAGATTTCTTTATTTTTTGTGACTTTAGTTTTTTTTTCCCTGTAATTAGAGTGGTGAGTAGGTAGTGTAGGTAGGTAGTGTATGTGTTAATAGATTAGTGTAGAGCGGGGTTAGTTTAGATTTAATGGTTTATTGGGGGGGTATAGTGCAGTGTAGTGTTTGTAGTTAGTGTCATGATGGTCTTGTACCAAACCAGTTCTTGCGAGCGATTCGTAGTTTGACAACTATTATATGTGATAATCAGCTGTACTAGGTCGGTGTCCACTAATGAGAATGCAGTGATTGAGATTAATTTGTAATGCTCAGTCTTTGAGCTGCACTAGGTCAGTGTTCAGTAATGACAAGAATGCAGTGGGTTAGATATATTAATATATAAAGGTCAGTATGACCTGTTTTAGGTCAGTATTTCTTAGTGAGGAGAATGCAGTGCGTGAGATATATATATAGTTGTTGCAATTGCGAGTTTGTCGAAAACGCTCGCAAAGTTATGGGCTTGCGCATTCCACGGCCTGCAATGAGCGGCAAAACCACTCATTGCGGGGCCCACCATTAGCGCCTTCGGCCTGTAAAGTAGATGGGGGGAGAGGCTAGCAATGAGCGCCAAAGGCGCTCATCACAAGGCCTGCAAGGTAGAAACGGGGAGAGGCTCCAAACGGCTGCCGAGTAAATTATCTTGGAACCTAACTTACGGGCGCAAGTTGAGAGGCAGGGAGCCCATAAGGGAGGTTGCAAGCTAATTTGCTATTCAATTGGCATCTTTTGGGGGGCTCTGAACGGCTTCCGAGTTACAGGTTTGAAAAAAAATGGCGGCCGTTAAATCCTTAACTTTTTTCAAGGCGTTGCTCGGAAGCCCTTTGTGGGCTAGGAAAAATTGATAGATTTCCCAAAGCCTGCAAATGTTTTCACACCTGTAAATGGCAAAAGGAGCACAGGGAACGTAGAGGGGGGAGAAAGACACGGGGGAGGGAGAGGGGTGAAAGAGGTACCGGGGTGAGGGAGAGGGGTGAAAGAGGCACAGGGGTGAGAGAGGGGGTGAAAGAGACAGAGGGGAGGGAGAGCAGGCCAAAGAGACACGGGAGGAAGAGACACAGGGGTGGGAGAGGGGGCTCAAAGAGACACAGGGGATGTGGGGGAAGAAACACAGGGGAGGGAGAGGGGGGGAAGAGACACAGGGGAAGGAGAGGGGGAGAGCGAAACAGTTTGAGAGATGGGAGAGAGGGAGGGAAGAGACATGGGATGGAGTGGGGGGAAGAGACACAGGGGTGAGAAATGTGGGAGAGGGGAGAAAAGAGACACGGGTGAGAGAGGGAGGAAATAGACACAGGGGAGGGAGCGGGGCAAAGAAATACAGGGGAGGGTGTGGGGGGAAGAGACACAGGAGAGGGAGAGGGGGCAAAAAGACAGGGCAGAGACATCGGATGGAGAGGGGGAAAGAGACACTGGAGCGAGAGGGGGGGAAGAGACATAGGGGAGGGAGAGGGAGGGGAGAGACACAGGGGAGGGGGGAAGGAGAGGAGGAAAGCGACACTTGGGGCGAGAAATGGGAGAGAGGGGGTAAAAGAGACATGGGATGGAGTGGGAGGAAAGAGACACAGGGGTGAGAAAGGAGGGGAAAGAGACACAGTGGAGGATGAGCGGGGCAAAGAGACACAGGGGATGGAGAGGGGGAAAAAGTAACACAGGGGAGGAAGGGGGGCAAAGAGACACAGGGGAGGGAGAGAGGGGGAATATACACAGGGGAGGGAGTGGGGGGGGGAAGAGACAAACAACAGACTGAAAACACAATGTATAACACTATATCATGCCGTCATTTTTGACCGTGAAGTCACTAGTTAATATATAATGAACAGTCTGTGAGCTGAACTAGGTCAATGGTGAGAAATGACGAGAATGCAGTGAGTGTGATATATTAATAGTTAATCAGTCTGTAAGCTGAAAATTAATTTGAGGCATATTTTGGCTTTTTTTTACCATTGAAAAGCGCAGAAGCGAGAAAAAAAAATGGCGGCCCAAAACAAATTAAGCAAACCGAAAACGAGGGCGAAGGACGTAAAACGCAGCCGAAGGACTGAAAAGGTGTCCCTAAGCACTAAGACTTAACGCAAAACACTAGCACTAAATACAAGGCAGTAACATTTAACTCAAGCCAGTAACACTTAATCAAAGGCAGTAACACTTAACCCAAGGTAGTAACACAGGGAAATGGGCTCGCAATGAGCACCAAGGGTGCCTAAGTGCAAGGCCTTTAAAGTACACAGGGGGAGACTTGCAATGAGCGCCGGAGCATTCGGTGGCAAATAGCATTACCATGGCTTAAAATTTTATTGCAGTAATTTTTGACAGACATTTCACTGGTTAATATATGATGACTAGCGAATTGCTCGTCAAAAAATGACGGCAATGAAATTGTAAGGTAGCTAATGCTGTTTGGTGTGTAATAATGAAATATATAATACATTAATCACATATATAGTTGTGAGCGTACAGGCCGTTGCTCACGCTTGCGGGCTCGCGCAGCGAGCCTGCAAGAACTTCGTCCCTCGCAAAGCGAGGGACGCTGTTCCCCGCAAATGCGGGTCCTCGCGAAGCGAGAGCCCGCATTTGCGGTGATGGAGCATCCCAACGTCCCCGCAAATGTGGATCCTCGCGAAGCGAGGGTCCGCATTTGCGGAGGTGGAGGCTCAACGTCGGCTGTGTTAACACACACATACACACATACGACTTTTTAACAAAATAAACCCAACCTCCCAGCCAACAAAAACCCAACAACGTCCCCGCAAATGCGGATCCTCGCGAAGCGAGGGTCCGCATTTGCGGTGGTGGGAGCATCCCAACATCGGCTGTGTTAACACACACACACACAACTTTATAACAAAAAAAAACTTAAAGTCGCCTCACACTCGCTTACACCCAGACACACAGACGCAAAACAGTAAAAAAGGCCCCTCACACGCTCTTAACACACATACGCACGACTTAGAAACAAAGACACTGCGTCGTACACGTAAAAGCTACCCGCGTCTATCGCAAAAAAATACGACAGCATCGCAACAACATCCTGCCGCATCGGTGGAAAAAACAGCCGCGAAAGACCCATTCCAACCGCCGCGTATCAAAACATCACAAACACAAGAAATAAAAACAACGAACACATAAAAAGCTTACTTACAGCACGGGGGGGCATCCGGCACCTCCAAAAGTTAATTTACACGTCCATTTAAGTCCAAAACAAAGAGTTTAAACTGCCGAAAATCGGCTAAGTGAGAGAAAAAATGGCCGCCGAACAAAACGAAAACGAGGCTTCAGACGTAACTACACTACACTTACTCGCAATAATGAAACACATACTATGCGGAACGGATCACACTCATATTAAACACCATTTTAACCACTACTACGCACAAAATGGTGGATGGAACGCAAATTGTAAGCTGGAACGCAAATAGCGCATGCGTATTGCGTTCTAACGGTGTAACTTTCCAGAATGTTCTACAAGTTTATAAATACTGCCTATTTGACAGAGAAAACTACATTTCTACTCAGGTGATGAACAGAGTGACTTCAGACATAACTGCTGCTAAAACTTGAGAAGACAATTCTTTCCTAATTTAATACTTTACATTGTGCAAATTACAACTGAGAGGTATGCTATAATATATTACATTTTATTATCAAGACAGGACATCAAAAAAAAAAATTAAATAGGAAAATGAGATTTATGTAGTGACATGTGACACGCACATTTATGTCTATCATGTATACTCACATGTCCCAAACACATTTATGTGTGTAGGCCCCCCCAAAAAATAAGGTTCATTTAACAAAACAACAAAAAAAAAAAATATATCAAAAAGAGGTTTATGTATACTGACATGTGACACGCACATATGTGTATAATGTATAGTGACATGTGACACGCACATTTATGTGTATTGCCCCTGCAAAAAAAAAATACGGTTCATTTAACAATTAAAATATGATTCATGTATAGTGATATGTCACACGCACCCAAAAAATATACTTTCAACTATGGAAATGTGCTTTATGTATGTGACATATGTGTGTAGCCACCACCGAAAAAATAATGTTAATTGAAAATAATTACAGAAGTATATTTAAATGACATTAATTTATTGCAATTCAATAGATCACCTAAAGCTTAATCTTTCTACTTTTTTTAATATTCAAACAGACTCTGCATCAACAGCGTCACTCAACAATTTGCACCGTGCATTGTGAAGCACAATCCCTTTTAAAGAACAACAACAAAGAAGAAGAGGTAAGATACAAAAGTACATTAAATGCTGAAAAGGCCATGCTTTGCTAAATAAAAATAAAAAAATATATAATTCACTTTTTCACTTTCTTTTTCAAACAGACACTACAAGAAGACCGGCGGATTAAGATTGGCAGGAGGGGACCCTCTGTCATTCGACACTTCAATCAAAGTAAAGTATTAAGTATAAAAAAGAACTGAACCATGAGCCTCATTCAATTGCGAGTTGGCCAATTGAATAGGGCTCTATATAAGCACATAACAGATTTTTTAGACAGACATTTTTAGTTACTGAACTTCTAACCATAATCAAGGTCTTCACTAACTAAAAACTTCTGTCAAAAAATATGTTATGTGCTTATATAGAGCCCTATTCAATTGGTCAAAACGCAATTGATTCAGGACCTAAATATGTTTAATGGCCGAGGGCCTCATTCAAATGTGATTTGCCCATTTCAAAAGGGCTCTATATAAGCACAGAGCATATTTTTTTACAGAAGTTTTTAGTTAGTGAAGACCTTGCTTTTGGATACAAGTTCACTAACTAAAAACTTCTGTAAAAAAAGATGCTCTGTGCTCATATTGAGCCCAATTCCATTGCCAAAAACGAAATTCAATGAGGCCCTCACAAAATAACAAATCCAGCAACCAAAGGCCCTCATTCAATTGATATTTTGGACAATTCAATAGGGCTCGAAATAAGCACATTTAGAACCCTATTGAATTGGCCAAACTGCAATTGAATGAGGGCCAAAGTGTGCAACATATGGTACACACAAAGTGGTACAAACAAAACAGGATTGTAACAAACACATAGCAAACTAAATTAATATTCTTTTTCAATGTTTAACAACCTATAAGCATTAGAAAAAACACTATATAAGTATAACAAAAGTGGTGCCCATCAAACAGGATTGTACGAAAACTCACACAAACACATAGCAAACTACATTTATATTCTTATTTAATGTTTAACAACCTATAAGCCTTAGAAAGAAGCCTAAATAAGCATACCAACATTGGTGCGCACCAAAGAGGATTGTACGAAAACTCACACAAACACATAGCAAACTACATTTATATTCTTATTTAATGTTTAACAACCTATAAGCATTACAAAAAACACATAAATAAGCATACCAATAGTGGTGCGCACCAAACAGGATTGTATGAAAACTCACACAAACACATAGCAAACTACATTTAGATTCTTATTTAGTGTTTAACAACCTATAAGCATAAAAAAAAAGATAAATAAGCATACCAACAATGGTGCGCACCAAACAGGATTGTATGAAAACTCACACAAACACATAGCAAACTACATTTAGATTCTTATTTAATGTTTAACAACCTATAAGCCTTACAAAAAAGCCTAAATAAGCATAACTACATTGGTGCGCACCAAACAGGATTGTACGAAAACTCACACAAACACATAGCAAACTAAATTAATATTCTTCTTTAATGTTTAACAACCTATAAGCATTAGAAAAAAACCTAAATAAGCATACCAACAGTGGTGCGCACCAAACAGGATTGTACGAAAACTCACACAAACACATAGCAAACAACATTTATATTCTTATTTAATGTTTAACAACCTATAAGCTTTACAAAAAAACATAAATAAGAATACCAACGGTGGTGTGCACCAAACAGGATTGTATGAAAACTCACACAAACACATAGCAAACTACATTTAGATTCTTATTTAAGGTTTAACAACCTATAAGCCTTACAAAAAAGCATAAATAAGCATAACTAAATTGGTGCGCACCAAACAGAATTGTACGAAAACTCACACAAACACAGAGCAAGCTACATTTATATTCTTTTTCAATGTTTAACAACCTATAAGCATTAGAAAAAAGCCTAAATAAGCATACCAACAGTGGTGCGCACCAAACAGGATTGTACGAAAACTCACACAAACACATAGGAAACTAAATTAATATTCTTTTGCAATGTTTAACAACCTATAAGACGTACAAAAAAGCCTACATAAGCATACCAAAAGTGGTGCGCACCAAACAGGATTGTACGAAAACTCACACAAACACATACCAAACTACATTTATATTCTTATTTAATGTTTAACAACCTATAAGCCTTAGAAAAAAGCCTAAATAAGCATACCAAAAGTGGTGCGCACCAAACAGGATTGTAGAAAAACACAGAAATAATGTCATTTTTTAGTTAATACAAATACATTCAAAGAAAATAACATTTTCATTTTTATTTTATAACAGATACTGCGTCAAGAACATCGGACCAGGAGTTTCAACTGAGGACCAGACCAGCGGACGAGGACTTTCAACAGAGGACCAGACCATTGGACGAGGACTTTCAACAGAGGACTACACCATCGGACGAGGACTTTCAACAGAGGACCAGGCGATTGGACGAGGACTTTCAACACAGGACCAGACCATCAGACGAAGGCTTTCAACACAGGACCAACAAAGATTCTGCTTGAAATCAAACTTCAACCAAGGTACAGTATAACAAGTAAAAAAAGAGAAAAATTAATTAATATTCTTCTTTAATGTTTAACCACCTATAAGCCTTAGAAAAAAGCCTAAAGAAGCATACCAAAAGTGGGGCGCACCAAAAAGCATTGTAGAAAAACACAGAAATAATGGCATTTTTTCATTAATACAAAGACATTCAAATAACATAACATTTTCATTTTTATTTTATAACAGATACTGCGTGAAGAACATCGGAACAGGAGTTTCAACTGAGGACCAGACCAGCGGACGAGGACTTTCAACAGAGGACTACACCATCGGACGAGGACTTTCAACACAGGACCAGACCATCGGACGAAGACTTTCAACACAGTACCAACAAAGAATTCTGCTTGAAATCAAACTTCAACCAAGGTACAGTATAACAAGTAAAAAAAGAGAAAAAAAAATAAAGATCTTAGCTTTGCATCGATGTTAACAGAAAATAAAATTTAAAATAAACCACCGGTAACTATAACTGTTGAAAAAATATAACTAACACATTTTTCATCTATCTCTTATTTGTCTTTTAGGGATAATAATCTTTAACAGTAAATACAAACTTCAATGTAACCTTAAAAAAAAAATTGCATACTCCAAAAAAGTCTAAAAACACAGAATCTATACAATTTGTCATTGTAACATTCCACTCCTAAACCCTAATTTAATTGCCATTTGACAAATTAAATAGTGCTGTAAATAAGGACATAACATCTTTTTGAAAATACCTTTTTAGTTACTGAAACACTTGCTTTTTTATACATGTTTAATAAATAAAAACTTCTTTAAATAATTATCTGATGGCCTTATTTAGACCTCTATTCAATTGACCGCATTGAAATTGATTAAGTATAAAATGTAAACACACTGTTGATAACAATTTGTCATGAAAAACAAATTAACATCTCAAAATAAACTTATGATACATTATTTTATTTTTACAGATTAACATGGCTGATAACGAGAGTAAACAAGAAAAGAAAAGACGCCAAGCTAGAGAACGACGACAGAGAGCAGACAGCCAGCAGACACTGGAGAAGAAGGAAATTCGACGAGAAAAAGAACGCAAAAGAATTGCAAGCAAAAGACTGTCACCTGCAGAAATTAAAGATATGTCAAAAAAAGCAGCAAATAAAGCATTTACAACATGTTGCTCAAACATCAGATGACATTTTACCTGAAAAAATACAACAGATACCAAAAAAAGTAACAAAAAAAACAAAGCATTTAGAACCGTTTCATAAAACATTACATGACATTTTACCTCAAACAATACAACATATACTAAGAAAAGTCACGAAAAAAACAAAGCATTTAGAAACCTGTTGTTGAAACATTATATGACATTTCACCTGATGAATATGAAAGTCAAAATCCTATATGCTTTGCAAATTGTCCTCTACTCAAGTCTTTAGCAGTAGAGGTTCATAGTTATGGGGACATGACTACTCAATGTCAGTTTTGTGAGGCTTATTATTTTAAACAGGAGAGACCCAGAGATGGCCAATTTATTAGTTGCTGTCAAAAAGGCTAGTTCAAACTTCCAGAAAGGAAACAATTTCCTCTCTATTTACAAAACATTATGACTGAACCTACTTTTCCAAACTACAAAATTTTTAAAACAAACATAAGATCCTACAATAGTGCCATATCCTTTGCATCCATGGGGGCAACATTAGCTGCTAATGTACCAGGACATGGTCCTTACTGTTTTAAAGTCCAAGGACAAATTTATCATCGCACTTCCCATTTACATCCAGAGGAAGGAAATCAAAGAAAATTCGCTCAACTATATGTCCTAGATACAATGGAAGCTGTTGACTAACGTATGCAGATGGAAGAAAATAAAAAATGCTTACACAGTGTTTTTATAGAGCTAAATAACATTATGGACAACAATCCCTACAGTAAAGCTTATAAAAAATTGGCAGAAGTAGAAAATGAACAACTACTTCATGCACAAACACATCAATTACCAATGCCGAAGGTTAATATGGTGCTTAAAAGAGACAGACATACTGATAAACGTCGTTATAACTTGCCAACATCAAATGAGGTTGCAATGGTGTTTCAGAATGATGAAGGAGAACCACAATTTCAAAGAGACATTCGAATATATCCCAGAAATGAGGAGCAACCGTTTATTAATATGAGTATCTTAAGTCCAAATTTAGATCCAATGACATTTCCCATCTTTTTCCCACACAGAGAAGCAGGTTGGCAACCAAAATTAACTCTTCCCAGTTACCCAAATGCTAAAGCCAGAATCCAAAATAATGTTTCTATGCTTGAATTTAAAGTAGCTCAAATTGCCATTCGCAATGTATTTAATCCAATTTTATGTGGTGGGAAACTAACACAACAATGGATTATTGATTCATATTTGCAAGTTGAGGCAAATAATTTAAACTTTATCAAATATCAACAAGATAAACTCAGTGTAGAACAATATTCTGGATTAATGGACTATGTTGCTGACGTGGCTACAAGCAGAGACATGACAGCTGGCAAAGCCATCCTTTTACCACCTTCCTTTCAAGGATCTCCTCGGAATATGAGAGAAAGATACAATGATGCTATGGCTATTGTCACTAAATTTGGCAAACCCAAAATATTTGTGACATTTACATGTAATCCACAATGGCCAGAAATTACACTAAATCTACTTCTTGGACAAACTGCTTCAGATCGACCAGATTTAGTAGCCAGAGTTTTTAAGATTAAATTAAATGAATTAATACGTGACTTCACTATAAATCAGTTATTTGGCAAATGTCTTGCTTATGTATATACCATTGAATTTCAAAAAAGAGGCCTTCCACATGCACATCTTCTAATAATACTTCAAGAAAAAGATAATTTAGATACTTCGGACAAAGTGGATGCAGTCATTGTTGCTGAACTACCAGATCCAGAACTATATGGTAGACTATATGAGATTGTTACTCATCGCATGATTCATGGACCCTGTGGTGACCTTAATCCACAATCACCATATATGGAAAATAAGAAATGTTCCAAAGAATTTCCAAAAGATTATAGAGACAAAACCTATGCCAATTGTGATGGATATCCACTTTATAAAAGAAGAGAAGGAGATAGTGCCATTATTCGTGGAAAAAAAGTGGACAATAGATATGTAGTACCCTACAATCCATATTTACTCATGAAGTACAACGCCCACATCAACGTAGAAGCCTGCACTTCCATCAAATCCATTAAATATGTCTACAAATATATTTACAAAGGTTACGATGCAGCTACTGTAGTCGTCAAAAGTGCAGACAACCCAGAAAGTAGTGAGTTAGTACATGATGAACTTGCATCTCATGCAGATGGTCGCTATGTCAGTGCGCCAGAAGCTATGTGGCGGCTTTTAAAATTTGAAATGCATGATAGATCACATGCAGTATATAGGTTAGCAGTACATTTGCCACAACGACATTTAGTCTATTTCTATGCTGGAAATGAAATAAATGCATTGGCCCAAAGTGAAGATCGTCACACTACACTAACTGCATGGTTTGCATTAAATTCCACTGATGCTGAAGCAACACAATACTTATATATTGAAATTCCATATCACTATGTTTTTGTGAATGGATTATGGAGAGCAAGAAAAACCAGAGGCAATAAAATAATTCCACGAATTTACACAGTCAGTCCAAGAGATGTTGAACGTTTTTGCTTACGGATATTACTTTTAAATGTTCCAGGAGCACAAAGTTTTGAACAATTAAGAACTGTTAATGACATTGTATATGAATCCTTCCATTTAGCTGCAAGACATAGAAACTTACTCGCTGATGATACAGAGTGGGAAAGATGTTTAGAAGAAGCAGCACAATGTCAAATGCCACGACAGATGAGAGAACAATTTGCATTTATTTGTATCTTCTCAAATGCTCCAAATGCATTAGCTTTGTGGGAGACTTTTAAAAGTAATATGGCTGAAGACTTTATGCGACGATACAATGAACGCATTGCACACTTAAAAGCGTTAATGGAAATCCAAGAAGTCTTTTTAACTTATGGATTAAGTTGTGCAAGTTCTAATTTGCCTGATCCAGGTCTTATAGATGACATTAACTTTGAAGACTATGACATTCAACTACAAGCAGAAAGAACAGAAGAAAGACTTGCAACTTTAAATACACTACAATTGCAAGCATTTCATGCAATTAAAAATGCTATAGATGATGACATGGTGACAGAGCGTTATTTCTATTTCTTGATGGACCTGGCGGATCAGGAAAAACATATTTGTACAATTTATTAATGAGTTCAGTACGAGCACAAGGAAAAATAGCAATGGCGTTTGCCACTACTGGAATTGCTGCACTTTTATTAGAAGGTGGAAGAACTGTTCATAGTGGATTTAAACTACCAGTGCCTATTTTAGAAAATTCTGTGTCAGATATTCGCATGACATCCTTACAAGCAAAGAAATTGAAGAAATGTAAATTAATTATAATAGATGAGGCCACAATGATGTCATGCTATGCCCTCCAATGTATTGACCGTTTGCTTCGTGAAGTCATGGATAATATTTTTCCATTTGGTGGAAAGGTAATGTTGTTGGGTGGCGATTTTAGACAAACATTACCTGTCGTTGTACATGAAAATCGAACTGACATTATCGAAACATGTATAAAGTCAAGTACAGTATGGAAACATTTTACCCATCTTCAACTGCAACAAAATATGAGATAAGAAGGCCAAACTGATTTCAATGATTGGCTTATTAAAATTGGAGAAGGCAGAACAGAAAAAATACTACATTTACCTGACGACACTGTAGAGATCCCACCTCATATGATTTGTCAACAAGATATTATATCGGCTATATTTGAAGGGAGCATAAATAACGAAGAATATTCCGAGCTTGCCAACCAAGTTATACTGACGTGTAAAAATAAAGATGCATTAATACTCAATAATGAAATCTTTAAAAAAATGAATGCACCACAAAGAAATGATCACAGTGCTGATTCTGTACTTGCTGATGACAATGAAAGTCAGGCAAACTTTTCAACTGAATTCATAAACTAACTCTTTCTGGAATTCCACCACATATTTTGCAGCTAAAGAAAAGTGCAATTATCATGTTACTGCGAAATATGAACCCCAAAAAAGGCCTATGCAATGGCACAAGATTAATTGTTCAACAATTAAAGGACCATTTTATAGATGCTGAAATTTTAACTGGGACCCATAAAGGAGAGAGAGTTTTCATACCAAGAATAGATTTAGCACCAAGTGAAAGTAGTCTCCCTTTTGTACTTCAAAGAAGACAATTTCCCATTATTATGGCATTTGCCATGACCATTAATAAATCACAAGGTCAAACTTTCAAATCTGTGGGTATTTTCTTGGAAGAACCAGTTTTTGCACATGGTCAATTGTACGTTGCGTTGTCACGGTGCAGAAATCCACAGGCTATTAAAGTTTACATTGAAAACAATGAAAGTCAAGGTGATTTATTAGAAGATGGACGTATTTTTACTAAAAACATTGTCTATGAAGTACTATAACTTTTCAGTATAGAAATTAAACCCATGCAAAACTATTTTAAAAGCATTCCAAAATACATAACAATTGGTTGTTTAATTCAGTCATAATTAATGAAAGTACTGTTTATGAATGATTCGCCTCAGAAAATACTTGCCTTGCATTGTTAGTAAAAATTATGTTAAAATGTGAAGGAACTATGTTAATGTTTCTAATGTTACAAGTTTAAAAAAATATATTTTCAAGTTATTTCATTCAACAGATTACAAAGTGGATGTTAAGAGGTCAAGCACCTTTTAAGTCATAATGTAAATATTGTCTGTTATCTTAAGATTACTACCTACATTAATGTTTATCGCCAGTTTATGTGGTCAGTAATTAATTACTTTAATTACGTACGTTTTAAGGAGAGTTTTTACTGTATGCCTTCCTCTACATTCAATGTATATTCAAGTTATCAATTATTGTGATAGAAATTGCATGTTAATACTGATTAATTTAAAGGTCAGCTGTTTTTACATTCAAATGTTAATACTTTTAATAAATTAGGTTACAAAATGTATTCACTATGTTCCTGTTTATAATGTTCAAAATTATACCAATGTTTTGTCAACTTCTAAACTTACATAAAAAATAAAGTTCAAGTTTAAAAATATATACTTTGAAGGTTATTGCTTACATATATTTTAAACTTCATGTTAAAATTCGGGACGTTTCAAGAAGGCTTTTTACTTTTTGCTTTCCTATTCATTCAATGTATATCAAAGTTAACAATTCTTCAGATACAAATTACATTTTAAAAAACCATTACATCAACATTTTACAAAAATACACGTTCATATTAAAATACTTACAAGTGTCAAAAATATATGTTAATAACTAAACAACTTGACAAACATATACATCACATTGCCGTCATTTTTTGACGGGCAAGTCGCTAGTAAATGAATATACTTTACCTATCTTGAAGCATTGTGTTGAAGAGCTGTCAATGTGTTTTGATGTTGCTGCAGCATTAGTGGTGTGGAGCTGCTGTGTAAGTGTGATGAATGTGTGCAGTGTAATAGTGTGTGTGCACAAGACCAAACCGTTAGCGTAGTTGTGTACTTCCGCATTGTCGTAAAATGGCGGGTAATGTGTGGTATGCGTCTTAGTGAAATATCCATAGATCTTTTGTGGTGTTTTGCGAGTTTCTTGTGGTGTTTTGCGAGTTTCTTGTAGTGTTTTGCGTGTTTAGAGTGCTGTAGCCTCGTTTTCGTTTTGTTCCTCGGCCATTTTTTCTCTCGCTTAGAGAATTTTTTAGTGTCTAAACTCTTTTATTTTGAGTTAAATGAAGGTGTAAGTTGCTTTTTTGAAGTCCTGGATGCTCCCTCTTGCTGTAGGTAAGCGTTTTATGTATGTCTTGTGTGTATTTATTGTGTTTTAAATTTTTTCATGTTCGCGGGATGCGGCCGATTTTTGCGAGGTCGTAATGTTTGCTAACGTGTCTCGTATGTTATTTGCGTTTGTAGCCTCGTTTTCATTTTGTTCGGTGGCCATTTTTTCTCTTGCTTAGCAAATTTTTTAGTTTCTAAACTGTTTTATTTTGAGTTAAATGAACGTGTAAGTGGCTTTTTTGAGGTCCTGGATGCTCCCTCTTGCTGTAGGTAAGCTTTTTATGTATGTGCTGTGTGTATTTATTGTGTTTTAAATTTTTTCATGTTCGCGAGTTGCGTCCGATTGTTGCGAGGTCGTAATGTGTGTTAACGTGTCTCGTATGTTGTTTGCGTTGCGAGATAAAGTTTGCGAGGATTGTAGTTGGTGTGTCGTGTTGTTTGCATGGTCGCGGTTGTTGTGTGGTTGTTTGCGTTTGAACGTAAATTTTGAGAGGGTCGCCGTTGCTGCTTCGCAAGGGCCGAGGCTCGCTACGCGAGCTTGCAAGCGTTAGCAACAACTCGTACGCTCACAACTATATATGTGACTAGCGACTTGCCCGTCAAAAAATGACGGCAATGTGATGTATATGTTTGTAAAGTTGTTTAGTTATTAATATACATATTTGACACTTGTAAGTATTGTGATATGAACGTGTATTTTTGTAAAATGTTGAGGTAATGGTTTTTTAACATGAAATTTGTATCTGAAGAATTGTTAACTTCAATATACATTGAATCCAGAGGAAAGCAAAGAGTAAAAAACCTTGTTCAAACGTACACAATTTTAACATAAGGTTTGAAATATATGTAAGTAATAAACTTGAAAGTATATTTTTTGAAACTTGAACTTTATTATCTGTGTAACTTTGGAACTTGACAAAACATTTATAGAATTTGGAACATTATAAACAGTAACATAGTGAATACATTTTTTAACATAATTTTGTATTAAAAGTATTAACAGTTGAATGTAAAAACAGTTGCACTTTAAACTAATGATTATTGTAAACTTGAGGTAATGGTTTTTTAACATGCAATTTCTATCTGAAGAATTGTTAACTTGAATATACATTTAATGCAGAGTAAGAGAAACTTTATAAAAACCCTCCTTTAAACGTACCCAATTTTACATGAAGTTTGTAATATGTTTAAGTCATAATCTTGACATAATATTTTTTTAAACTTGAATTTTCTTATGTGTGTAACTAAGAAACTTGAAAAAACACTTTTACAACTTGGAACATTATAAACAGTAACATAGTGAATTATTATTTAAACATCATTTTGTATTAAAAGTATTAACATTTGAATGTAAAAACAGTTGAACTTTAAAGTAATCAGTATTAACATGCAATTTCTATCAGAATAATTGTTAACTTCAATATACATTGAATGCAGAGGAAGGCATACAGTAAAAACTCTCCTTAAAACGTACCCAATGAAATTAATTCCTTACTGACCCCATGAACCGGCGATAAACATTAATCCAAGGAGTAATCTTAAGATAACAGACAATATTTACATTGTGACTTAAAACGTGCTTGAGCTCTTAACATGAACTTTGTAATATGTTGAAGTAAAGTACTTGAAAATATTGTTTTCAAACTTGTAACATTAGAAACAGTAACATAGTGAGTTCACATTTTAACATAATTTGTCCAAAAAATGCAAGGCAAGTATTTTGTGATGCGAATCATCCATAAACAGTACTTCCATTAATTATGACTGAATTAAACAACAAATTGTTTTGTATTTTTGAATGCTTTTAAAATTGTTTTGCATGGGTTTAATTTCTATACTGAAAAGTTATAGTACTTCATAGACAATGTTTTTAGTAAAAATACGTCCATCTTCTAATAAATCACCTTGACTTTCATTCTTTTCAATGTAAACTTTAATAGCCTGTGGATTTTTGCACCGTGACAATGCAACATACAATTGACCATGTGCAAATACTGGTTCTTCCAAAAAAATACCCACAGATTTGAACATTTGACCTTGTGATTTATTAATGGTCATGGCAAATGCCATAATAATAGGAAATTGTCTTCTTTGAAGTATAAAAGGGAGACTACTTTCACTTGGTGCTAAATCTATTCTTGGTATGAAAACTCTCTCTCCTTTATGGGTACCAGTTAAAATTTCAGCATCTATAAAATGGTCCTTTAATTGTTGAACAATTAATCTTGTGCCATTGCATAGGCCTTTTTTGGGGTTTCTGATAATTTCTTTGTGGTGCATTAATTTTTTTAAAGATTTCATTATTGAGGATTAATGCATCCTTATTTTTACATGTTAGTATGACTTAATTGGCAAGTTCGGAATATTCCTGGTTATTTATGCTACCTTCAAATATAGCCGATATAATATCTTAGTGACAAATCATATGAGGTGGGATCTCTACAGTGTCGTCCGGTAAATGTGGTATTTTTTCTGTTCTGCCTTCTCCAATTTTAATAAGCCAATCATTGAAATCAGTTTGACCTTCTGATCTCATATTTTGTTGCAGTTGAAGATGGGTAAAATGTTTCCACAGTTTGCTTGACTTTATACATGTTTCGATAATGTCAGTTCGATTTCCATGTACAACGACAGGTAATGTTTGTCTAAAATCGCCACCTAACAACATTACCTTTCCACCAAATGGAAAAATATTATCCATGACTTCACGAAGCAAACGGTCAATACATTGGAGGGCATAGCATGACATCATTGTGGCCTCATCCATTATATTTAATTTACATTTGTTCAATTTCTTTGCTTGTAATGATGTCATGCGAATATCTGACACAGAAGTTTCTAAAATAGGCACTGGCAGTTTAAATCCACTATGAACAGTTCTTCCACCTTCTAACAAAAATGCAGCAATTCCAGTAGTGGCAAACGCCATTGCTATTTGACCTTGTGCTCGTACTGAACTCATTAATAAATTATATAGATAGGTTTTTCCTGATCCGCCAGGTCAATCAAGATAGAAATAACGCTCTGTCACCATGTCATCATCTATTGCATTTTTAATGGCATTAAATGCTTGCAATTGTAAGGTATTTAAAGTTGTAAGTCTTTCTTCTGTTCTTTCTGCTTGTAGTTGAATGTCATAGTCTTTAAAGTTTATGTCATCTATAAGACCTGGATCAGGCAAATTAAAACTTGCACAACTTAATCCATGAGTTAAAAATACTTCTTGGATTTCCATTAACGCTTTTAAGTGTGCAATAGGTTCATTGTATCATTGCATAAAGTCTTCAGCCATATTACTTTTAAAAGTATCCCACAAAGCTAATGCATTTGGAGCATTTGAGAAGATACAAATAAATGCAAATTGTTCTCTCATCTGCCGTGGCATTTGACATTGTGCTGCTTCTTCTAAACATCTTTCCCACTCTGTATCATCAGCGAGTAAGTTTCTATGTCTTGCAGCTAAATGGAAGGATTCATATACAATGTCATTAACAGTTCTTAAGTGTTCAAAACTTTATGCTCCAGGAACATTTAAAAGTAATATCCGTAAGCAAAAATGTTCAACATCTCTTGGACTGACCGTGTAAATTCTTGGGATGATTTTATTTCCTCTGCTTTTTCTGGGTCTCCATAATCCATTCACAAAAACATAGTGATATGGAATTTCAATATATAAGAATTCTGTTGCTTGTGAATCTGTGGAATTTAATTCAAACCATGCAGTTAGTGTAGTGTGACGATCTTCACTTTGGGTTAATGCATTCATTTAATTTCCAGCATGGAAATACACTAAATGTCTTTGTGGCAAATGTAATGCTAATCTATATACTGCATGTGATCTATCATGCATTTAAAAATTTAAAAGCCGCCACATAGCTTCTGGCGCACTGACATAGCGACAATCTACATGAGATGCAAGTTCATCATGTACTAACTCACTACTTTCAGGGTTGTCTGCACTTTTCACGACTACAGTAGCTGCATCGTAGCCTTCGTAAATATATTTATAGACATATTTAATGAATTTGATGGAAGTGCAGGCTTCTACATTGATGTGGGCGTTGTACTTCATGAGTAAATGTGGATTGTAGGGTACTACATATCTATTGTCAACTTTTTTTCCACAAATAAATGCACTATCTCCTTCTCTTCTTTTATAAAGTGGATAGCCATCACAATTGGCATAGGTTTTGTCTCTATAATCTTTTGGAAATTCTTTAGAACATTTATTATTTTCCATACATGGTGATTGTGGATTAAGCTCACCACAGGGTCCATGAATCATGCGATGAGTAACAATCTCATATAGTCTACCATATAGTTCTGGATCTGGTAGTTCAGCAACAATGACTGCATCCACTTTGTCAGAAGTATCTAATTTATCTTTTTCTTGAAGTATTATCAGAAGATGTGCATGTGAAAGTCCTCTTTTTAGAAATTCAATGGTATATACATAAGCAAGACATTTGCCAAATAACTTACTGATAGTGATGTCACGTATTAATTCATTTAATTTAATCTTAAAAACTCTGGCTACTAAATCTGGCCTATCGGAAGCACTTTGTCCAAGTAAATTTTGTGTAATTTCTGGCCATTGTGGATTACATGTAAATGTCAGAAATAAATCGGGTTTGCCAAATTTGGTGACAATAGCCATAGCATCATTGTATCTTTCTCTCATATTTCGAGGAGATCCTTGAAGGGAAGATGGTAAAATGATGGCTTTGCCAGCTGTCATGTCTCTGCTTGTAGCCACGTCAGCAACATAGTCCATTAGTCCCGAATATTGTTCTACACGTAGTTTATCTTGTTGATATTTTATAAAGTTTAAATTATTGGCCTCAACTTGCAAATAGCAATCAATAATCCATTGTTGTGTTAGTTTTCCACCACATAAAATTGCATTAAATGTATTTCGAATGAAAATTTGAGCTACTTTAAATTCAAGCATAGAAACATTATTTCGGATTCTGGCTTTAGCATTTGGGTAACTAAAGTGTTAATTTTGGTTGCCAACCTGCCTTTCCGTGTGGGAAAAAAATTGGATATGTCATTAAATCTAAATTTGGACTTAAGATACTCATATTAATGAATGGTTGCTCCTCATTTCTGGAATATATTCTAATGTCTCTTTGAAATGGTGGTTCGCCTTTATCATTTTGAAACACCATTGCAACCTCATTTGATGTTGGCAAGTTATAATGACGTTTATCAGTATGTCTGTCTCTTTTAAGCACCATATTAACCTTTGGCATTGGTAATTGATGTCTTTGTGCATGAAGTAGTTGTTCATTTTCTACTTCTGCCAATTTTTTATAAGCTTTACTGTAGGGATTGTTGTCCATAATGTTATTTAGCTCTATAAAAACACTGGGTAAGCATTTTTTATTTTCTTCCATCTGCATACGTTGGTCAACAGCTTCTATTGTATCTAGGACATATAGTTGAGCGAATTTTCTTTGCTCTCCTTCCTCTGGATGTAAATTGGAAGTCCGATGCTAAATTTGTCCTTGGACTTTAAAACAGTAAGGACCATGTCCTGGTACATTAGCAGCTAATGTTGCCCCCATAGATGCAAAGGATATGGCACTATTGTAGGATCTCATGTTTGTCTTAAAATGTTTGTAGTTTTGAAAAGTAGGTTCAGTCATAATATTTTGTAAATAGATTGGAAATTATTTTCTTTGTGGAAGTTTGAACTTGCATTTTTTTACAGCAACTAATGAATTGGCCATCTCTGGGTCTCTCCTGTTTAAAATAATAAGCCTCACAAAACTGACATTGAGTAGTCATGTCCCCACAACTATGAACCTCTACTGCTAAAGACGTGAGTAAAGGACAATTTGCAAAGCATATAGGAGTTTGACTTTCATATTCATCAGGTGAAATGTCATGTAATGTTTCAACAACAGGTTCTAAATGCTTAGTTTTTTTCGTGGCTTTTCTTGGTATATGTTGTCCTGGTTTTGGTGAAATGTCATGTAAGGTTTCAGGAACAGGTTGTAAATGCTTTGTTTTTTTCGTTGCTTTTTTTGGTATGTCTTTAATTTTGTCTGGTAAAATGTCATCTGATGTTTGTGGAACAGGTTGTAAATGCTTTATTTGCTTGGTAGTTTTTTTTGGCGTATCTTTCATTTTTGCAGCTGATAGTCTTTTGTTTGCAAGTCTTTTGCGTTCTTTTTCTCGTCAAATTTCTTTCTCCTCTGGTGTCTGCTGGTCGGCCCATCTCTCTTGTCTTTCTCTAGTTTGACGTCTTTTCTTCTCTTGTTTGCTCTCGATAGTAGCCATGTTAATCTGTAAAGCCAAAAAATGAAATGTAATTGGATATATTGAAATTTGGAATTACTGTTAAACATTATTGTCCATAATAGAGAAATAAGAGGTAAATCATTAATGTATCAGTTATATTTTTGTTAAAAGTTATAGGGCCTGGCCTCATTGAATAGCAATTTGGGCAATTCAATACTGCTGTAAATAAGCAGGTAACATATTTTTTTGAAAGAAGTTTTTAGTTATTGAAAACCTTGTTTGTGGATAGATTTTTACCAAGTAAAAACTTCTTTCCAAAAAAAAACAGTGATGTGGTTATTTACACATGTATTGAATTGTGCAAATTGCAATTGAATAAGGTACATAATTATTGCTTGTTCTTTTTTTCTGTTGACACGGATGCAGATGAAACATGTTTATTTAGTTTTCTCCTTTTGTACTTATTATACTGTACCTTGGTTGAAGTGTGATTTCAATCAGAATGTTTGTTGGTCCTCTGTGGAAATTCTTTGTCCGATGGTCTGGTCCTCTGTTGAAAGTCCTGGTCCGATGGTGTGGTCCTCTGTTGAAAGTCCTCGTCCGATGGTCTGGTCCTCTGTTGAAAGTCCTCGTCCGATTGTCTTCACGCACTATCTGTTGTAAAAGAAAAATGAAAACGTTCTTTGAGTTAAATGTCTTTGAAATAAAGCAAGCATTTCTTAATTTTGGTGTATTGTATCCGTTATGGTGAATTTTTGCTATGTGTTTGTGTGACTTTTTCTACAATCCTGTTTTGTGCCCACCACTTTTGGTATGCTTATTTAGCCTTCTTTGTAAGGCTTATAGGTTGTTAAACATTAAAGAAGAATATTAATTTAGTTTGCTATGTGTTTGTGTGAGTTTTGGTACAATTCTGTTTTGTGCGCACCACTTTTGGTATGCTTATTTAGGATTCTGTCTAAGGCTTATAGGTTGTTAAACATTAAAGAAGAATATCAATTTAGTTTGCTATGTGTTTGTGTGACTTTTTCTACAATCCTGTTTTCTGCGCACCACTTTTGGGGCCTCATTCTATTATCGGCCGTAAACCGGCCGTAAGGCTGCGATTCCTTGCGGGGGTCCCGTTACCTCGCAATTCAATTAAACGGCCCCGCAAGGATCTCCTCTTACGGCCGGCCGTAAATCTTGCTACTGGCCGTAAGCTCTGAAAACTTAAAACTCAAAAATAAATTCAAGCCTGCACTGTACAGCTCTGTAAATGCTAGGGATCATATTGGGGGACATGAGGATTAAAAGTAACCCACTCTCAAGCTTGCACATAGCCCAAACCCGAGTTCAAATTAACTGTTTATTCTCCGGCTGCGGCGTGGGCGGGTCTGAGGTGCTCCAAGCCCTATGGACTTTTTACATGGATATTTGACGTATATTAAAAAATAAATATTTTACGGATTTGAGTATAGGGGAATTTTGTGCTATTTTTGCTAACACATAAAATAACTTTATAGTCTTCTCAAAGTGCGGGATGGCTTTATTTGGGCTATATTTCGTGCTTAATTGGTGCTAGCTGGACCTCTTTCCTGCAAGTAAGCTGCGGCTCGCTTTTAGCCTTGCTGAGAGGGTTCCCGGAGCAATTGAATTGCAAATAGGATTTTCTTACGGCCGATTTCCTTGCGGCAGTTTTAGATCAAAGGATTTCATCCGGTGCGAGCGGCCGCAAGAGATAGCAAGGCAACGGCCGCAAGCCTGCCGGAATCCCCGGCCGGAGGGGAATAGAATAGCAGAATAGCTTGCGGCCGGTCCTTGCGGCCCTGCAACGGCTGCGGCCGCTAATAGAATGAGGCCCTTGGTATGGTTATTTAGCCTTCTTTGTAAGGCTTATAGGTTGTTAAACATTAAAGAAGAATATTAATTTATTTTGCTATGTGTTTGTGTGAGTTTTGGTACAATCCTGTTTGTGCGCACCACTTTTGGTATGCTTATTTAGGCTTCTTTATAAGGCTTATGGGTAGTTAAACATTAAATAAGAATATTAATTTAGTTTGCTATGTGTTTGTGTTATTTTTCTACAATCCTGTTTTGTGCGCACAACTTTTGGTATGGTTATTTAGGCTTCTTTGTAAGGGTTATAGGTTGTTAAACATTAAAGAAGAATATTAATTTAGTTTGCTATGTGTTTGTGTGACTTTTTCTACAATCCTGTTTTGTGCGCACCACTTTTGGTATGCTTATTTAGCCTTCTTTGTAAGGCTTATAGGTTATTAAACATTAAAGAAGAATATTAATTTAGTTTGCTATGTGTTTGTGTGAGTTTTGGTACAATCCTATTTGGTGCGCATCACTTTTGGTATGCTTATTTAGGCTTCTTTGTAAGGCTTATAGGTTTTAAAACATTAAAGAAGAATATTAATTTAGTTTGCTGTGTGTTTGTGTGAGTTTTTCTACAATCCTGTTTTGTGCGCACCACTTTTGGTATGCTTATTTAGGCTTCTGTCTAAGGCTTATAGGTTGTTAAACATTAAAGAAGAATATTAATTGAGTTTGCTATGTGTTTGTGTGACTTTTTCTACAATCCTGTTTTGTGCCCACCACTTTTGTTATGCTTATTTAGGCTTCTTTGTAAGGCTTATAGGTTCTTAAACATTAAAGAAGAAAATTAATTTAGTTTGCTATGTGTTTGTGTGACTTTTGGTACAATCCTGTTTTGTGCACACCACTTTTGGTATGCTTATTTAGGCTTCTTTGTAAGGCTTATAGGTTGTTAAACATTAAAGAAGAATATTAATTTAGTTTGCTATGTGTTTGTGTGACTTTTTCTACAATCCTGTTTGGTGCGCACCACTTTTGGTATGCTTATTTAGGCTTCTTTGTAAGGCTTATAGGTTCTTAAACATTAAAGAAGAATATTAATTTAGTTTGCTATGTGTTTGTGTGATTTTTTGTACAATCCTGTTTTGTGCCCACCACTTTTGTTATGCTTATTTAGGCTTCTTTGTAAGGCTTATAGGTTCTTAAACATTAAAGAAGAAAATTAATTTAGTTTGCTATGTGTTTGTGTGACTTTTGGTACAATCCTGTTTTGTGCACACCACTTTTGGTATGCTTATTTAGGCTTCTTTGTAAGGCTTATAGGTTCTTAAACATTAAAGAAGAATATTAATTGATATTGGCGGCCATTAAACATATATAGTTCCTTTATATTTTGTACTTGTTATACTTTACCTTGATTGAAGTTTCGAATGACAGAGGGTCCCCTCCTGCCAATCTTAATCCGCCGGTCTTCTTGTAGTGTCTGTTTGAAAAAGAAAGTGAAATGGTTAATTGTATATTTCTTCTTTTTGATTTAGCAAAGCATGGTCTTTTTCAGCATGTAATGTATTTTTCTATCTTACCTTTTGTTCTTTCTTGGAGTTGTTTAAAATGGATTGTGGTTCACAATGCACGGTGCAAATTCTTGAGTGACGCTGTTGATGCAGAGTCTGTTTGAATAGTAAAAAAAAGGAGAAAGATTGATGTTTAGGTTATATATTGAATTACAATAAATTAATGTCATGTAAATATACTTCTGTAATTACTTTCAATTAACATTACTTAGTTTTTGGGGCTACACACCTAAATGTGCGTGTGACATGTCACTATACATGATACACATATATGTGCGTGTCACATATCACTATACATCAATCACATTTTAATAGTTATTTATTTTATTTTTTACTGTCATTTAAATATAGTTGTTTAATTAGTTTGGATTAAGATTAGTTATTTGCAGGGGCTATACACATAAATGTGCGTGTGACATGTCACATACATGAACCACATTTTATAGTTAAATGTTTTTTTTTTTTTTGTGCGTGTCACATATCACTATACATGAATCATATTTTAATATTCAATTATTTATTTTTTGTAATGTCATTTAAAGATTAGTTTGTTGCAGGGGCTACACACAGTATACATAAATCACATTTTCATACGTAATATATTTTTTTGTTGTTGTCCTGTCTTGATAATAAAATGTAATATATTATAGCTCACCTATCAGTTGTAATTTGCACAATTAAAGTAGTAAATTAGGAAACAATTCTCTTCTCAAGTAACAGCAGCAGTTAACTATGAAGTCACTCCGTTCATCACCTGCGCAGAAATGTAGAATTTTGTGGAAAGTAGGCAGTATTTATAAACTTGTAGAAATTTCTGGAAAGTTAGACCGTTAGAACGCAATACGCATGCGCTATTTGCGTTCCAGCTTACAATTTGCGTTCCATCCACCATTTTGTGCGTAGTAGTGGTCAAAATGGTGTTTAATATCAGTGTGGTACGTTCCGCATAGTATGTGTTTCAGTTTTGCGAGTCACTGTAGTATAGTTACGTCTGAAGCCTCGTTTTCGTTTTGTTCGGCGGCCATTTTTTCTCTTGCTTAGGAGATTTTCGCACTTTAAACTCTTTTTTTGGGACTTAAATGGACGTGTAAGTTAACTTTTGGAGCTGCCAGATGCCCCCCCCCCTTGCTGTAAGTAAGCTTTTTATGTGTTTGTTGTGTTTTTTTCTTGTGTTTGTGATGTTTTGATACTTGACGTTTGGAATGGGTCTTTTCGCGGACGTATTTTGTTGCAATACGGCCGTATTTTTTTGCAATGCGGCCATATTTTATTGCGAGAGACGCAGTTGGCTTTTACGTGTACGACGCAGTGTATTTTTTTCTAAGTCGTGCGTATGTGTGTTAACGGCGTGTGAGGCGCCTTTGAGGTGTTTTTTTTTAAAGTCTTGCGTGTGTGTGTGTAAGCGGGTGTGAGGCGCCTTTGAGTTTTTTTTTGTTAAAAAGTCGTGTGTGTGTGTGTGTTAACACAGCCGACGTTGGAGCCTCCACCTCCGCAAATGCGGACCCTCGCTGCGCGAGGATCCGCATTTGCGGGGACGTTGTTTTTTTTGGGCTGGGAGCTTGGTTTTTTTTTGTTAAGAATTTGTGTGTGTGGTGTGTTAGTGTTAACACAGCCGACGTTGAGCCTCCACCTCTGCAAATGCGGACCCTCGCTTCGCGAGGATCCGCATTTGCGGGGACGTTGGGATGCTCCACCACCGCAAATGCGGCCCCTTGCTTTGCGAGGACCCGCATTTGCGGGGAACTGCGTCCCTCGCTTCGCTGCGCAAGCCCGCAACCGTTAGCAACAACTTGCATGCTCACAACTATATATGTGATCAGTCTGTGAGCTGCAATAAGTCAGTTTTCGGTAATAAAAAGAATGGAGTGAGTGAGATATTGTCATGACTGATTGGGGACCATGATGGGACCCCCCTGCCGAAGGCGCTCAGCGCGAGGCTCGCAATAAGCGCCGAAGGATCTCAGACCACCCAAAAAATGAATGTCTGTGGCAAATTGTATTACCTGCCTCATTTTTGACGGGCAAGTCGTTAGTATAATAATATCACATATATAGTTGTGAGCATACAAGTTGTTGCTAATGCTTGCCGGGCTCGCGAAGCGAAGCGAGGGTCGCAGTTTCTGGCAAGGAGCGCCGGAGGCGCTCCTTGCCAGCATCTGCGGCCCTCGCGAACTGCGGCCCGCAAAGCTTAGTAATAACCCCATGCTGTACAGTGCTCCAACCTGTACACTGGCCCCATGCTGTACACTGTCTCCCATCCTGTACACTGACCCCCATTCTGTACACTGTCCCAAGTCACACTGATGCATGCCGGGTATAGAACATATAGACAAATACTGTCCTATACCTGGCGTGCACACACTGCTGTACCTGCTACAATTCACCAGCTCCTGCACCAAGTTCCTTCCGCTTCCGGTCCGTTTGCTCAGCAACTTCTCACTGTTCTGTAGTGACGTGCTTAGCATGTCATGATGTGGGCTGAACCTGGATGTGAGCTGTAAACCGGAAGCACTTTTATATGGGGTTGTTAGCCCATTTGTGAATGACTGCTTTATATGGTATTAGCTGCTCTGTGGAAGTATCTGCTCATGTATGTGCTTATTTGTGTAGTTATTTACCTTTTTGTTTTGCCCTCCTGTGTGTGCTTATTTGTCCTCATATTTGTTCTTTTTTGCCCACATGGGCTTATGTGCCCTCCTGTGTATGCTTATTTGCCCTTCTGCATGTGCTTATTTACCTATGTTGAGTTATTTGCCCTCATGTGTTTGCTTATTTTCCCATGCTGGGTTATTTGCCCTCATGTGTGTGCTTATTTTCCCATGCTGGGTTATTTGCCCTCATGTGTGTGCTTATTTAACCATTCTGGGCCACTAGCGCTCATGTGTGTGCTTATTTACCCATGCTGGGTTATTTGCCCTCATGTGTGTGCCTATTTAACCATGCTGGGTCATTTGCACTCATGTGTGTGCTTATTTACCCATGCTGGGTTATTTGCGCTCATGTGTGTTCTTATTTAACCATGCTTAGTTATTTGCGTTCATGCGTGTGCTTATTTACCCATGCTGGGTCATTTGCCCTCCTGTGTGTGCTTATTTAACCATGCTGGGTCATTTGCCCTCATGTGTGTGCTTATTTAACCATGCTGGGTCATTTGCCCTCTTTTGTGTGCTTATTTAACCATGCTGGGTCATTTGCCCTCATGTGTGTGCTTATTTAACCATGCTGGGTCATTTGCCCTCATGTGTGTGCTTATTTAACCATGCTGGGTCATTTGCCCTCTTTTGTGTGCTTATTTAACCATGCTGGGTCATTTGCCCTCATGTGTGTGCTTATTTAACCATGCTGGGTTATTTGCGCTCATGTGTGTGCTTATTTAACCATGCTGGGTCATTTGCGCTCATGTGTGTGCTTATTTACCCATGCTGGGTCATTTGCCGTCCTGTGTGTTCTTATTTAACCATGCTCGGCAATTTGCCCTCATGTGTGTGCTTATTTACCCATGCTGGGTCATTTGCCCTCCTGTGTGTGCTTATTTAACCATGCTGGGTTATTTGCCCTCCTGTGTGTGCTTATTTACCCATGCTCATAGATAATGTCATCTACTTTGGGTTTATATCTTCCTATCAGAGAGAGAGAGAGGCTAGAAGATTACTTCCCAGAGAAGTTGTTAGCATTGACAGCAACAATAAATATGTGTAGTCAGGTACTTTATGCTCCCGCCTACTGGTGGGGCAAAGTACAGTAAACTCATCTTCATGTGTTGGCACTGTCGGCTGTTCAGCTACAATCACAGTGGAGAATAGGTGTCCGATTGAGTCATATTGTCCAATCCAGACTCCGATTACCATTACACAATAGTCTGGAGATGCAATCACTGCTCAGTGGGGATGGCACTACTCACCTCCATTATATGTCTCAGATATTCAGCTCACATAGGATTTACTGTTGCAGTTAGGTCCATTCCTAGAGTTTATTCACCAGATTTGATATTGTCTCTGGGCATCCATCAATTACAGACCAATCAACCAATCCTGCACCCGGATTGGCTTCATGTATTTCAGCAGCAAGTTTAAATGTGCAAATATTTGCTATCACATATATAGTTGTGAGCATACGAGTTGTTGCTAACGCTTGCGGGCAAGGGTTGCAGTTGCTGGCAAGGAGCGCCAGATTGTGATTAATATCATTACTATAATTAGTGTTAGATGGAGGTGATCACATGATCTGTGTCACAACCTACTATGATGATGGGATCTAGAGTATCCTAGTACTCTTATTCCCAGTAGGTTTAGACCTAAGTTTGGGTGACTCTAGACCTATGGACAGTCTTTGTCGGTACAAAGGCATAAGTCCCAGCTTGCTTTGGTAGTGTACCTGGGAGCACCTTGGTAGTGAGTCAGAACGAGCTCCTCTACAAGCATATGCCTCTGGGTCAATAATACATGCTTAGTCAAAGTATGAAAATTAAGAACCACTTTATTTTGGAAACACACAGTATTTAAACAACTCACAAAACCAGTACAGGGAGTGGCTACCCCCTTGTCCAACCCTCATCTTCCTCTTGGCCAATGGGGTAATCTCCAGAGTAACTTGATTACCTCTGGCCAATGGACTAGAGGTAAGCTCTGGGAACATCCAGACCCCTCCCATGGGCCGCCCACTAGGTGTGGCTACCTAATTTACTTGGTCTCTGGCTCGCAAGGGAAAAACATCTATGCTTCTGTACTATGACCCTGATATTGGGCTGAAGACCCCATGGGGTTAAGGTGCCTCAATGTCTGTACAGACCCCTTTGTTCTGGCCTTGCTATCACTTCAAGTGTTTACTTTAGGTGATAGCTGGAAGGCAGATGGGTGATCTACTCAGGTTACTATCTGTACCAGACCCAACATGGATGACTGCACACAACGCTTTACAAGTGGATTTACCTTAAAAAGTAAAGGCTGATAACTGCAGAGTGCACTAATTGTGCCCAGGTGAGAGGGGTGTAGCTTGACTGTTAAACTTGTATAAAAGGTTTGTGAGCTGGTTTGGGGTCTGTTTACAAGTGGATTTACCTTAAAAAGTAAAGGCTGATAACTGCAGAGTGCACTAATTGTGCCCAGGTAAGAGGGGTGTGGCTCAACTGTTAAAATTGTATAAAAGGTTTGTGAGCTGGTTTCTGGTCTGTTTACAAGTGGATTTACCTTAAAAAGTAAAGGCTGATAAACTGCAGAGTGCACTAATTGTGCCCAGGTGAGAGGGGTGTGGCTTGACTGTTAAACTTGTATAAAAGGTTTGTGAGCTGGTTTGGGGTCTGTTTACAAGTGGATTTACCTTAAAAAGTAAAGGCTGATAAACTGCAGGGTGCACTAATTGTGCCCAGGTGAGAGGGGTGTGGAGGGCCTTCAAAGAAAAGGGAGGGCAGATTTATAGTGCAAAGGAGGAAAACTTTATATAAATATATTATATTATATTCTTTATTTTTCCCACTGAAATTTCGTAGACAATAATAATAATTATGAGTCAGTCCAGTGGCAACCTTATTCAGTGTACATCCTGTCATATGTATGCAATACTGGAACAGATGATCCAGGGTCCATACCTCTGTGAGAGGTGTGAGCATGTTGCCTCTCTGGAAGCTCAAATTGGAGATCTGGAGAGGAGAATTGCAGCACTTAGTGATATTGCTCCACTGGAAAGGGGGTTGGTGCTCACTGAGCACAGTTTAGCTGGGCCTAGCATGGAGGGTGGAGCTGGGGCTAGTGAGGATGTCCAGGGAGGCAGCTGGGTTACAGTTACAAGGGGAAGCAGGGGGAACAGGAGGAGGCAGGCCAGTTCTGAGTTGGCAAACAACAACAGATTTGCCAGATTGAGTGAAACTGTTGGCGATGTCCATTCAGGAATGGCAATGCCAGATAGAGCTGTTCCCTCTAACAGCCGGGCGAACAGCTCTACTGGAGAAGAGGGAGGGCAGAATAGGCAGAACAGACAGGTTTTGGTTGTAGGGGACTCTATTATTAGGAAGGTAGACAGGGTGATTTGTCACCCAGATCCCAGTAATCGAACAGTTTGCTGTTTACCGGGTGCTTGGGTTCATCATGTTGTGGATCGGGTAGACAAATTATTGGGAGGGGCTGGAAATGAACCGGCGGTCTTGGTACATATTGGTACCAATGACAAAGTTAGTGGAAGATGGAGTGTCCTAAATAATGATTTTAGAGAACTAGGTAATAAGCTGAAGGCAAGGACCTCCAAGGTAGTATTTTCTGAGATACTACCAGTGCCACGTGCTAGCCCAGGGAGGCAGAAGGAGATTAGGGAGGTTAATGCGTGGCTAAAGATGTGGTGCACTAAGGAGGGGTTTGGCTTTTTAGAGCACTGGGCTGACTTCTCACTTCGGTACAATCTCTACAGTACGGATGGATTGGACCTAAATTGTGAGGGAGCTTTTATGCTAGGGGATCAGATGGTAGAAAGGCTGGAGGAGTTTTTAAGCTAGTAGGTGGAGTGGAGAGACTAGATATAAGTAATGGTGTAGAAAGTGTAGAGGGTATAAGGGATGAATTAACAACTCATAGGGGAGTAGATGGGGGAGGGGTAGCATAGTTAATAGGAGGTAGCACTAAGTAACTCAAGTACAGTGGCAGGCACTTCAGAACTATCGACTCATAAGGTAACATAAGGTGTATGCTTGCTAATGCCAGAAGCTTGCCAGGAAAAATTAGAGAGTAAGAATTATTAGCAATTAATGAACAATGGGATTTAATAGGCATTACTGAAACATGGTGGGATGAATCTCATGACTGGACTGTTAATATTGATGGTTATAACCTATTTAGGAAAGATAGAGGCAATGGTAAACGAGGAGGAGGGATTTGTCTGTATGTTAAGCCTGAATTTAAGCCTATAGTCAGAGGAGATATTTATGGCGGAACTAGTGATAGAGTTGAATGTTTGTGGGTAGAGTTAAATAGCGGAGCAGCAAATTCCAAAAGAATATTAGTAGGAGTGTGCCATAAACCCCCAAATATAGCTGAAAGTGAGGAAATACTATTATTGTTACAGATTGGAAATGCAGCTAAGCACAGGCAAGTTCTAATAATGGGAGATTTTAATTACCCTGAAATAAACTGGATAAATGAGACCAGCAGTTCAGCTAAGGGGAGCAGGTTCTTGAGTACACTCAGGGATCATTATCTGGCCCAGGTTATACAGGAGCCTACTAGAAATGAAGCTATCTTAGATTTACTCATTACAAATAATATTGATATTGTATCAAATGTTGAAATAGGGCAACCTTTGGGAAACAGTGATCACAACACAGTCTCATTTGAGATTGAATTAAAAAAACAACATTTTAAGGGGCCAACAAAAACTCTTAATTTTAAAAGGGCAGATTTTAACGGTCTAAGGGCAGCAATACAAAGTATAGACTGGGACAGAGAACTGATAGGTAAAAACACTGAACATAAATGGACAACATTTAAATCCTTACTAAATATACATACACATCGGCATATACCGTGTGGGAATAAAAGTAAAAGGAGTAAATCACAACCCATGTGGCTTAACAATGATTTAAAGATCAAGATACGGAGTAAAAAACAGGCATTTAAATTATACAAACAAGAGGGGACAGAGACTGCTTTACGGGAATACAAGGAAATCAACAAGGCTTGCAAAAGCGCAATTAGACTGGCTAAAATAGAAAATGAAAAATTAATTGCAAAAGAGAGTAAGACTAACCCTAAAATATTTTTAAGTATATTAATGGGAAGAAGGCGAGGAAGGAAGCTATAGGAACATTACAATGTAAAACAGGCTGTCTGAAAATTAGTGACCAGGAAAAGGCAGATGAGCTAAATCGGTTCTTTTCCTCGGTATACACAAGGGAGGTACCAGTGGTTGGGACACTGCGACATAATGGGGCTACACTACCTTTGCCAAATAATTGGTTAACACAGGAAGTAATCCAAAAGAGGTTGGAAAAAATAAATGTTAATAAAGCCCCGGGTCCTGATGGAATACATCCAAGGGTACTAAGGGAACTGGGTTCTGTAATAGCCAAACCATTATATTTAATTTTTCAAGATTCACTCAACACAGGGTCTCTACCAGATGACTGGAGAAAAGCTGATGTGATACCTATATTTAAAAAGGGAGCAAGAGCAAATCCAGGGAATTATAGACCAGTGAGCCTCACTTCTGTAGTGGGGAAGCTTTTAGAAGGGTTAATAAGGGATAATATACGAGAATATGTATATTTGAACAGGATTATAAGTAGGAGTCAACATGGGTTTATGAGGGATAGGTCATGTCAAACAAATCTAATTAGTTTCTATGAGGAGGTTAGTAGGAACCTGGATCAAGGCAACTCAGTGGATGTAGTCTTTTTGGATTTTGCAAAGGCTTTTGATACAGTGCCACATGGGAGACTATTGGGCAAACTAAGGGATACAGGAATTGCAGTAAATATCTGCTCATGGATTGAGAGCTGGCTAAAAGACAGGAAGCAAAGGGTTGTTGTAAATGGGACATACTCCGATTGGACTATTGTGGTAAGTGGGGTTCCTCAGGGTTCAGTATTAGGTCCTCTCCTTTTTAACATATTTATTAATGACTAAAGAGGTAGGATTGGAGTGTGGGGTCTCCATTTTCGCTGATGACACAAAGTTGTGCAAGGTAATTAAATCAGAAAATGATGTGCTTTCCCTCCAAGGGGATTTACATAAAATTGAGGAATGGGCATCTAAATGGCAGATGAGATTTAATACGAATAAATGTAAGGTTATGCATCTGGGAAGGAAAAATAGCCATGCAATTTATAATCTTAATGGAGCAAATCTAGGTGTATCAGATATTGAAAGGGATTTGGGAGTGCTTGTGGACAACCACCTAGGTAACAGTGCTCAAAGCCAAGCAGCAGCTGCAAAGGCAAATAAAATATTAGCATGTATTAAGAAAGGTATAGAAGCCAGGGAAGCAAATATAATTCTGCCACTATACAAATCTCTAGTACGCCCTCATTTGGAATATGGAGTACAATTTTGGGCAACACTTAATGAAAAGGACATTTTAGAGCTGGAAAAGGTACAGAGAAGGGCAACCAAACTAATAAGGGGAATGGAGGGGCTAAGTTATGAAGAAAGACTAACCAAATTAAACGTATTTTCTCTAGAAAAAAGGCGTCTAAGAGGAGATATGATTACCTTATATAAATACATCCAGGGTCAGTATAAAGATTTGTCAGTATAAAGATTTTTGTGCCAAGAGGTTTTCAACTGACAAGAGGACATCCCTTGAGGTTAGAAGTAAAAAGATTCCACCTCAAAGAAAGAAAAGGGTTCTTCACAGTAAGGGTGATTAATCTGTGGAATTCTCTACCAGAGGAGGTGGTGACAGCGGATTCGATAGATAACTTTAAAAGGGGACTAGATTTATTTCTAATTAAAAAGGGTATTCAGGGTTATCATGGATAATTAGAGAGACAGTAATGATCCAAATTTAACATTTCCCCTTTAGACAATTGGCTAAGTCTCGTTTTTTTTTTTTTTTTCTTTCTATTTGCCTTCCTCTGGACTAATTAATAATAATAATAATAAAAAAACAACATTAAATAATTGATTAATAATTAATTAACAACTAATGAATTAATAGTTAATCCGCGTATTGCAGATCAAAGGAGATCTTAAAAGGTCGAACTTGATGGACTGAAAGTCTTTTTTCAACCTTAAATACTATGTAACTATGTAACATGGCTCCCACATTACAATACAATATATTTACAGATAATACCACTACATCATTTTATAACCCACAGCATCTATCCCTTTCCCACATGTTATGAGTTGAGGCAGTACTTCCCACGTCAGTCCACTTAATGTGTTATGATGACTTTATTAGTTGTGACGTGGTAAACTGCCACTTCTCTGAATGCATAACAATAACAGTGGGACTCTGCCCTGAATATATAACACTAGCGACTTGACCGTCAAAAAGGACGGCAATAAAAATTGAAGTCTGGCAATGGTGTTTGTCACACACTGCAAGCCTCTCCCCCCTCTACTTTATTGGCCACGCAATAAGCTCCTTCAGCGCTCAACTCGGGCCTTGCAATGAGTGGCTTTGGCACTCATTGTGAGCCTCTCCCACTCGCTACTCCCTCCCCTCTCCCTTGTTTCTCCTTCCCCCGTCTCCCACCCCTGTGTCTCTTTCACCCCTCTCCCTCCCTTGTTTCTCCTTCCCCCTCTCCCTCCCCTCTTCCCCCTCTCCCTCTCCTGAGTCTTTCTCACCTCCCCTGTGTCTCTTCACCCCGTCTCTCTCCCCTGTGTCTCTTCCCCCTCTCCCTCCCCTGTGTCTCTTTCCCCCCTCTCCCTCCCTTGTTTCTCCTTCCCCCTCTCCCTCCCCTGTGTCTCTTTCCCCTCTCCCTCTCCTGTGTGTTTCTCCCTCCCCTGTGTGTCTTCACCCCGTCTCCCTCCTCTGTGTCTCTGCCCCCCTCATCCCTCTCCTGTGTCTCTCCACCCCCTGACCCTCATCTCTTCCTCCCTCAGCTGTGTCTCCTCCCCATCCTGTCCCTCCTATGTGTCTATTCCTCCCCTTCCATTTCTCTTCCTCCTCTCCCCCACAGTGTCTCTGTTCCCCCTCCCCTGTGTCTCTCTTCCCCCTCCTCTCTCTCCCCTGTGTCTCTCTTCCCCCTCCTCTCTCTCCCCTGTGTCTCTCTTCCCACTCCTCCTCTCGCTCCCCTGTGCCTCTCTTCCCCCTTCCCTGTGTCTCTCTTCCCCCTCTCCTGTGTCTCTCTTCCCCCTCCTCTCTCTCCCCTGTGTCTCTCTTCCCCCTCTTCTCTCTCCCCTGTGTCTCTCTTCCCCCTCCTCCTCTCGCTCCCCTGTTCCTCTCTTCCCCCTTCCCTGTGTCTCTCTTCCCCCTCCTCTCCCTCCCCTGTGTCTCTCTTCCCCTCCCCTGCATTTCACTTCCCGTCTCCTGTGTCTCTCTTCCCCCCTCCTCTCATGTCTCTATTCTCCTCCTCCTCTCCCTCTCTCATGTCTCTATTCCCCTCCTCCTCTCCCTCCCCATGTATCTCTTCCCCCTCCTCTCCCTCCCCATGTATCTCATCCCCCTCCTCTCCCTACCGTGTCTCTCTTCCCCCGTGTCTCTCTCCCCCCACTCCTCCCTCACCTCAATGCTGTAGAAGCGCGCGCACGCACGCTTATGTGACGTCTTCGCGTGTGCGCGCGCACACGCTTGTATGCCCGGCTACCCGGGAACGCGTCCCGCCTGCTCGTACGCGCGTGTCCCACTTGTGGGCGCGCGCCACCAGAGCAGAAAGGCTGCAGGCTGATGTGGGGCTGATGGGAGCCATGGCAGAGGGATTTGTGAAACTGCGAGTTGTCGACAGTTGCGGCCCTCGCTTTGCAAGGGTCGCAAAGCGTGACGACAACTCGCAGTTTGACAATTATAATATGTGACTATAACAGTGGCTCTTGGAACCCAAAACCTTCTGTTCAATAACATGTGGCAGATAACAGTTCCAATCCAAGATGGCCCCTGGCTGATTCATGACAATCTGTACATGAGATGTGACGTGACACTGAGCATGGAATTAGAGTCAAAGACACAGCAAAAACCCAAAGTATTGTAGAGCAGTTATTAACCCCTTCAGTATCAGAGACTGAGCAAGATGTGATTAACCCCATCTTGACCACATAAACGTGAAGAATAGTATTTAACCCCTTGCTATAAAAATCTGTATCTGCAGGGCACTGGTTAAATGACCCTTACATTGATTAACCCATTCACTGCCACAAAAAAAGGATTAATTTCCCCTGGTTCATCACAGATTGTATTTGTTTTCCCTTTAGGGAGTGATTAACCTCTTCATGTCACCATCTAATGAAGAAATCATAATTATAAATAATACAGAACATTAAAAACAATGAAAAGAAATAGGGGAAGAGTACCGCACCACCTCCTAGTGCAAATCAGTGTAATACTGGGATTTGGCGACGTTCTATCTAACATTACTGAAGGTCCCAGAGCATAAAAACATATTCCAATTTTTAGGTGATCTTGAGGCTTCCTGTCTGTAAGCCAATGAGGACAACAGTATGTCCTCTGTATTCTCTCTTATTTTCAATACAGTATTTTTTTATTATAATAAACTTGCTACATTAATTGCTTGAAAAAAACAATTGTGTTGTGTAATTAGCAATGACGTGAATGAAGGAAGAGAGTGTGGGGCATTCTCTTCACCTCTCCTCCACACTCACCTCTCTCTCACATTCATCCCTCCTGTAACGATCCGAGAGTAGGGGCCACCTGCAAAACCCAGAGCCACCTGCTAAAGGCTACAGGTTATCTATCCACAAGGACCGTTGGGTACTTTGAAATTTCAGCACCAGCACCCTGATCTGTCTTCTGTATCTGTCAGAGTCTCTCCATCAGGAGTCAGCACTTCCAAGAGTCTTAGTAATCTTCCCGTGGTAGTGACCAGGGTGAAGATAGGTTCAGTATCACAGCCACCAGGAACAAAATAAAGAGACCATACAATTTCTATATGTCTCAGAGTGAACTAATTTATTTTTGAAAATGACAGCAGTATTTATAGGGGGTAGATACAGAGGGGGTGTACACAGCACAACAATGAGAGGGTGTGGAAGACAAACACAAGAGATTAACTCCACATGGGGGTCTTACAGTAGCTTCTTGAGATAAATAGGCTTAATATCCAATACACATCCTGCCATCTTTAGCATATATCAGCTGGGATTAATTCTATGTTTTATGAAATGGACCAGAACAGATAACAGTACAATAGAGTTATCTGATCACTGCAGACTCAGCACACCCTGTTTTGATCCCATCATGATCACTCAGTCACAGTTTAAACATAACACAGAATACACTAATATTAAATGTGGGTGTTTATGCAGATAGTCCATTGCTGGAGCCAAGCAGTTTGTGCTCAACGAGCCAACACCCAGGCTGAGAATAAAACAAAAATATTATTTTTTTAGTTGACTACTTTTTTTCAGATTTTTGTTTTGTCACCACACTGTATGTGTAAAACTGGATTTCATTACACAGTCCAGAGGTTGAATCGTCTGTTTTATTGAGCAGATCCAGACAAGTTGTAAGTGCTATGCACACTAATGTTTTTTTTCAATTAAATGGAATGATTTCTTATGATCTTTTTTTTTCATCAGATTCCGGTTGCAGTTGTTTAGTGGCCACAAGTGACCCTGCTAGGTGCTATGCATCATGCGTATTCTAAACTATGACATTTTCCCCACAAGCCTCTTGCTCTCCCGGGATCCGCCCACACCACACCCATGATATTAATGCACAGTCTTGTCCAATTCTGATTGTGCTCTGTGTATGAAATTAAGCTTTGTTATACCGTTCTCACTGTGTCAGTGTGTTTGCAATGGTTGGGGTTATGGGACATTCACATACATCACATTTGTGTCACATTCCTATACGTAAACTAATGAGCCCTAGAAACTATGCAATAGATCAATATATCATATATATTGTTGTGGTAGTTCCGATTTTTCGGTCACGCTATGTTAAAAGTTACAGGCTTGCGCATGTGCAATGAGCTCCGAAGGCGCTCAGCGCGAGGCCCGAAAGTTACAGGTAGGACCGGGGCTGCAATGAGCGCCAAAATCGCTCTTTGCCGGCCTCGCGATGAGCGCCCAAGGCACTCATTGCAAGGCCCACAAGACTTTGAAAAAATTATGGCTTTAACGGACATAATTT